>VZRS01006462.1:0-91066 GCA_013398055.1 Ifrita kowaldi
TTTCGTTTGGTTTGGGTTTTTTTATTCTTTCCAGAATGCAGAGTGTTTCCTTTCAGGAAGTTGCTGGACAGGCTATAGAAGGGAAGATCTTACCTACAGATGCCAAATGGGTCTGGGGTCTAGTGGTGCTTGAAAAATACAGCTGTAAGTGTTCATGTGTGTTAAATCTGTGAGAAAGACACTGCCAAGCAGTTAAGTCCACTGGTTAAGCCTGTGGACTCCTTTCTGCCTGAGAGGTTACAGAAACACATGAATAAAACATCAGTGTAGAACATGTTGGACACAGTGCTACTGCTTGGTATGGGCTATGTGGGGGGCTGTCTAGCAGGGACCTGTTCAGTAAACTAACTAAATAATTACACTGGATTAATTATCTGGTGTTTTCATAAGTAAAAACGTTCTGCTAATGTATCTTACCATTCTCTGAGTGCTCTTGAGGTGCATCTGCTGTGTCTGCTTGGTAGTGGAGTCTCCTTGGGGCACTGTTAGGGCTGCACACACATTTGTACACAACCCCATGTAGTTGGTTAGGTGTCTGTGGGCTCATGCAAAACTGAGAAGATCTGGCATTTATATTTTAGCAATTTTTTCCTCCCCATGCAGCAATTAAGATATTTCTATTAATATATGTGTTCATGAAATGACCTATATATACTCTCTGTATGATTCCACGGTTATTTGGCCAGCATTTTGGATCAATTTCACCCTAAACTTAAATAAACATACTAGTGGTATATATTTAGCTGCTGCACTCTTTGTGTAAGTGTGTTTTACAGCTGAAGTTCTTGATTCAAATGGATAATTTGAAAATCCAGGATGGGGACCAGGAGCATAAGGCAGGTGTCCTAGTTGTTTAACCAGTGCGTGCAGTCCCTGACAGCTTCTCTGTTCTATCTGCCAGGCCACCTCTCAGACAATTAGCCTGGGGTTCTGAAATGTCACTGTTTGGCAACTGTTTGCCTTTAATGACTTCATCCACTTAACATCTTTATAACAACAAATAGATATCCTGGTATTTTAATTAGGCATAGTGGAAAATACTCCTTTTTCTTTTCTGATTATATTTGAAATCCAGCCTGGCAAATTAAGTAGCTGAAAGTGGGAAAATTCTGATTCTTTGTATTGAGATTTTTGAATGGAATAGAATAAAGAGCTTTTTTATTTAAAGAAAATGTAGAAAAAGACAATTATCAAAAAGAACAACAATCCACTAAATCTTACTGAACCTACCTGCAAAGCCCTTGTGGTGTTTGCATGTTGCCTCTACCCAAAAGTCTCTCAGCTATATAATAATTAAAATTTAGAAAAGTGCCTCTTAAAAATTAGGAGGTGTCATCCAGGTACAGTCACATGCAGCTTTGTAACTCCTTTTCCCCTCAAAATATAGTTAGTAGCTGAAAACTTGAACATTTCTTCATTCAGAAATACCCAGAGGGAAATGGTGACAGGTGGAAAACGGCTGTTCATTATTGTCTCATAGAACAGTCCCAAGGGAGAGAAAGCAGGTTTTTTAGGGAGCAAAACCTTGATTTTATAGATGAAGATTATATTATTTGAAACAACAGAGTTTGCCAGCAGAACAGTGGGTGTGAGTGCAGTGGTGTCTCAGGATCACCTGGTCCCACGCAAGGCCACCAACATCAGTGTAGGTGGCACACGCTACGGCAGAGGCCTAAAAGTGTTGGACTATGTCAGGTAGAATGGACAAAGGTCTAAATGTGTTGAGTGGGGTCATGCAGGATGGCCAGAGGTCTCGGTGTGTGGAACACTTAAGTAGAACTGCTCTCAGATGCCCTGCTTACTCTTCTTGTGTCAGGATGCCCGACAAGGGCTTCAGTATCTGCTATGTATAAATATATTGTGAAACCAAATACCGTGGGGTATTAGAGAGGACTGAAGGGGGTGTGATTTCAACAGCAAAATAGAAAATAATAGAGACCTTACCTGCTGGCAGTTACTCAGGTGTGAATTTCAGGAGAGAAGATGCCCAAGCAGCCTGTTGATCCTTTTCAAATGTAGTCTCAGCTTCCAATAACCTGATTGTCCTGCTTGAGTACTTGTCTTCTCACCAAACACAGGATATGGATTTCAAAAGACAGAGCTTGCCTTGTGTCTCATCAGGGGAGAACAGCCTTCCTCTGTCTTGAGCAACCACCAAGAGACTTTCACAAGCAGTATGTGGAGCAGAGCAGTGTGTGGACATGTTCTGGCACTGTTTCATCAGTCTGAATAGGTTTACCTTGCCCATAAAAAAGTGTTGAAGCAGTGATTAACATGTTGGGTTTTACTTCTGTGAATATTTAATTTCAAATAACATGAAAGTATTGAAGGAATCCTGCAGCATTAGCTGTTATGTTATTGCTGCAGGTCTGCTGCTGACATTTGAACTTGTTTTACATTACAATCTTTTTCTTTAGAAATGCTCACTGTAACAAAGTCCCAGATGAACAGCTGGCCCTCCTCAATCAAAAAATGAGGCACAATCTCGAGGAGTTAGCCCAGTGCCTAAGTGCATGCCTTTGAGAGTGGACGCTGTGCAAAGGAGACTTTTGGGGAGTGCTGAGAGGTAGAATAAGAAGTAGCAGCAATTTTTGCATGTGCATTTCCTAAGAGTAAAATATTTGATGTTATTATTGCAGTTTCCTTATTCCTCTGCAAGTCTGGGAATAAAGGTTTATTAGAGAATTTTCTGCCAGTATCCCCTTGTATTCATTACTCTGGTTGGCAGAAGAACAACCAGCCTGCATTTAAGTCCTGACTCTAAACATGTTGTTAGCTGTTACGTGCTCCCTAAGTGGGGGATCAGAGGCTTAGCTGTAAATATGAGGAAAGCTCAGGATAAAGCTGCGGATACAGACTTAACCTGAGGTCACTTAGCTCAGTGAGAGCGATTTTGCCGTGGGGTTTTGTTGTTCATTCAGACCTTCTCCTGCCCTCTGCTGGCAGTTCCCTGTCACGGGACAGGGATGCCTTTTTCCTATTCCCGGGATAGTTACCTGTGCCAGCTTGCTGCTTGCAGTCTGCTTTTACAAACGGAATTTGAATTCCTGTCATTAATGAAATTTCTTGCCACAGGGAACTGCTGTGCCCACTGCATTTATAATGTTATATGAATGTTATATGAAGATGCATAAAGTACAGTAGTTTTGGCCTTTGAAAATCATCTTAAGGTACAAGCTATTGCCCAGGGATCAGTTATTCTGTCCTTCAAAACTGTATTTACTTTCTGAAGGCAAGCAAGTTTCTGATTTTTGTCAGGCATGCTGATTTGCAAAGTCAAGTACTTGAGTTAAGACGTGCCAGTATTGAGGGTGGCAGGGCTATTTTAATGCTACTCTTGCCATCTTGTGTTTGGATGCCTGGATGCATTAGAATGCAGTTCTCCTCCACTGCTTTTTTTTTTTTTTTTTTTTTTTTTTTTTTTTTTTTTTTTTTTTTGTTGGGGGGGTTCGTGTTGGTTTATTGCATATTTAATGAGCAATAATTCCATGTATTTGTAGTTTCACCTGTGATGTAGCCAAGTCTGGAGTGCTGTTCTCTAAAAATCCTTCAGGTATAGCTCTGTCTAATTCTCAGTTTCAGAAAGAAATGAAGCAAGAAGCACTAATAACTTTGAACTTGGTTCAACTCTTATGCACTCAATATGTAAGCAAAGGGATCTAAAAGGAAAACAGTGTAATATATATGTAAGAGCAGGCAAAATAAAGATTGTACAGACTGTTTCAATTTGGATACATTCTCATTTCTTAAGTGTGTGACATTACAGCCTTGATCATCTTTTAGTATTTTTTCAGTTGGGTTGAGATATTCAATTGATGAGAAAGCCTACCTGAAAAATTGTGCATCAGCTTTGGATAGCAATGGCAGTTGTGAGCAAGGCTTTTAAATCCACTTCTACCAGTTGTGTTCATGAAGCAATCAAAGTAGAGGTGAGTTAGCTGTGATTTTATTGATAGGCATAATGGGATGTATTTTTGCTGATGGGTTTCTGAGATAGTTACTGTAAGCAGGACAGTGATGAGAATCAGTGCAGGATTTTGTGAACATAGTTCATGGACATGAATTCTCTTGATGTAACTCTCCTATCCCTCCTACTTATCCACATCCTAGTTTCTGTACTTTAGGTTCCACCTCTCCATCTGAGTTACATCCTTTGCCACAGAAGACCTTAAATCGTGCCTCTGCTTGTTTCTTTCCCTTTCTCCAGTCTCCTTGTTCCCAAGCTTAGTCTTCCATCTTTGGGCTCTTGATCCAATCTGAATTTCACATCCCTCTGCTGCTCCTAGCCTGAGTTTTAGGTTTCGTGTTTGTTTGACTTCAAGACCACTGAAAAACTTTCCACTGGAGCTGTAATATACCTATGCTGACAACAGGATTCACCTTCTTGGCTACTTATTGCAGGCCCCTTCAAAGCAGTTACAAACCTTTGCCGTGGTTGCTTTCCTGCCACCTCTTGTCTCCTTCTTCCTTGTCAAATCTGAAAATAAATGTCAGCCAAGTGAACAAACAAGTGGACTAGTATGGAAGTAGGATGAGTCTTTAGTAATAAATAAATATGTATTTGACCCACAAATTTAGTTGTAATTAACCAGCTGGGAGCTATAATCTCATTTTTCCAGGAGCTTGGCTGCCTTCAGGTAGTCACAGCCTGTGTGTGCTGAGGAGGATTAGAGATGGTCTTTGAAGGTGCTGCTTGGGGAAAAAGAAAGCTGTTATTGTAATGGGGGACAGCTGAGACCCCACCTTTGTCACCAGGGACCACCGAGACTGGCTTTCAGCCTTCCTGCAGAACAGTGCATTTTATAGAAAGGTACTTCCTATGTAAAATCCTTGTTCCCACAGACAGGATGCCTTTGGAAAGGAACCTGCAAGTGTGACTTTCCAGGAAGTTAGTTGGGGTTACAGTCTATGTAATTTTTCCATTCGTATTTATCTGATAAAATCAACAAGTGCAGTTCTCGGAGCAAAAGGAAGGGGACTTAATTAGAATTGAGTAACTCAGTAGGGAGCCCAGATAATGATTGCAAAGGATGTAGACTGTGCTGTGAGACAGTGTGGCTGTTTTCACTTGCAGCACTGCTCAGACCACAGGAGATCCTGAGAGGAGAGGGAAGGAAGGGCACTGGAGGCCCTGTCAGCTGTTTTAAGCAGGTGCCATCCTCTGGATGGTCTGTCAAGGCACTCGTTGGTGGCCTTACCCCTGCTGTTGCAGAAGGTCCACCTAAGGTCCATGTGGTGCTTGTTCCAGGGCGTGCCTTGACCCCAAGGCACCTGGTGTGTCACACTCTGCCTTCCTGCCTCCTTAAATTGGGCTTTTCACCTGCTCATGCTGTGCAGAGAACTGGGGTGTCCAGATCCAGGTACAAAACCCTTAGGCAACCTCCTCCCAAACAAGCATCCTACTTCTAGATACCAACTCCAGGAGGAAACAAAGTGTTTCCTGCCTGGGAAAGAGAGGAGGAGGGCTGCTGCTTCCATAGTCTCATCCAGCAGTAATTGCTGGTTGTTGAAATGAGCTGATGCTGAGCGAGCAAGGAAACTGGAGGGCTGTGGTCAGCCATAAGTATGAAGGCTGGGACTCCACATAGCTGCTTACTGCTTTTCTGAGCCACCTTTTACTTTCTAGCCAAAAAATTTAAAATGAGCTTAATAACAAAGATAAGTGCATGTTAATTGCATCCTTATGGTTTTTCCCAAGGAGGTTTCAAGTTTTGAAACAAACACTAACAGCATGCTTGTTTGCTCTGAGAAGAGGAGTCAGGCATTTACATTGAGGAGCCATGCTTGGAGTTCAGCAGTAGGTGGGAGACTGTGCTCAAGAGGTACCGAAATCCCAGCTCATTATCCCACCTGCATACAAGAGCAAAATTGTTTTTGTTATTGGAGTTGTTAAATGCAGTAGTTATGATTTCTTTTTGATGGATTTTTAAAATTTCTTTTGAATGTTTCTTTAGTTTTCCTAACAGCTTTTTAAGAGTTTTTTTTCCCTCCCTCTGTCTTCAGCTATCGATGGATTTCTTAAAGCTGATGAAAGACAAAGACTGGCAAAGGAAAGAAGAGAAGAAAGGGAGAAATACCTTGGTAAGTTGGCAGGAGGTGTATGTATTATTTATATACACATTTTAATAGGCTTAACTAACAAACATAGCATTTTTTATGTTCTGAATTTTAAATCTTGTCATTCAGTCTGTTCCTAGTTTTTATCACTTCTTTTAACTCAAATTATAAAAAATAATCTGTCTTTCTGGATTTCCAGTCAAATATTTAATACTCTATATTTACAAGTTGACTTTCTTTGTTGATTTGTGAGCTTTTGAATATAGGTTTGTGTTCAAGATACTGCTGTTATGATCCTGATTTGTGAAAATACCAAATAAGCCTTGAATAATACTCAGAATAATATGTAGGATGATTTGGTAAAGCAACCTCAATTTTAATCTGCTCAGTTTTAGCCATCTTGAAATATATGATAGAGTTGTTAAGTACAGCATTAAAGCCTGTACTTTTCTGTAAGTTGTAAAATGGTTAATCTTTCAGGAGAGTGATAAAAAAATATTATTCAGTTCCTGAATAACATAAGCAATGATTTCAGATTTTTTTTTTAAACAATCAGTGATTTTTAATTTACTAATATGACCAGGGAAATGTTGAGAGAATTGTAAAATACACATGTGAAAAGTATAAATATATTTTTAAGGGGAGCGGGTGTATACACAATTAAAATATACACATATAAATATATATATGTGTGTGTGTGTATTTATGGATATACACATATGCATACATAAATGAAATTAACTGTTCAACATTGGTTTGGACTTCCTATATCTCTCTCTATGGATATAAAAAAGTGTTAAACAGTTAACTTCACTTGTCCATGTTGTAACGACAAGAAAGGTCAGTAGCAATGTTCCTAGAGATTACCTGACAATACCTAGCAGAAGGAATTGTCAGTATTTTATGATTTTTGTAAAATTTAAGATAAGCATATATTTTTAAGAAATGTCAAGTAAGCAAGTATGGGCACCTGTCAAAAGAATCATAGGAAAGTACTGTTTTCCTTGCATTAAGTAAACAAACTGTTGACTGTTTCTTGACAAAGTCTGGGGCTCGAGACCAGTGACTTGACATTTTTTATCACCATGAGCTTGGTCAGCAAGATTCCTTTTGGTAGTTCTGGTGAAAATCTGCTGCTCTTTAGTACTTAATCTTGCCTGAGCTTCTGTCTGTCTGAGGCCTACTTCTCTTCCAGGTATGCTCAGTGTAGGCTATCTCTTCTTTCCTCTTGATTATCCCTTCTTTTCTTGTTTCCAAGAAAGAGATATGAGGATTAGATTTGAAAGGACTTGGAGCAGAAGAGGAGATGAGAAAGAAACTGAAACCTGGAGAATTTGGGAGTGGTTGGCCCTGGGGATTTAGGAGGTGTGGTGTCTGCAGTTTTCTCCCAGACATCATATATGCCTTCTGGAAACATATTTCTTTAGGGTTAAGACCATTGTTGTAATGGGGAGCTTTGGATTTTGGTCATGGTTTGACTGTGACAATTTTCTTTTAGAAGTTCAGAAAAAAAGTAGCATGTTCCCCAGAAGGTCAGGTCTTTAAGCAGTCAGCAGGTACTATGTAGCAATATGAAGTAACTTTTTCACCCAAGCCAAAACTCATTAATCAGTGGTTTAGCATCCCTAAATTAAGCAACAAGAATGGTACATGTGTCCATGATGACAGAATTGTTTACTTCTCTGTCCAGAATCAGTCCCAGGTTTCACCTGCTTACTCAGAAGGTAATCTTAGCACAATCTCTGGACACCTCACTTTATTTTTGGTTTTTATGAACTCCAGCATGCTTTTTTTCACCTACTCTACCTGTTGTGGCTAGCAGTTGGAACAATTAATGCCTGGTCACTTGTTATCCACTGTCTCTGAGGTAACTTTTTCTGTTGACAAGTCTGAATCTTCATGCATTCAATCCAGGCTCACTGCATCACTGACACTGCCCTCATACTGCCCTGTCCTGAGTGGGGAGGATGAGTGGATTTTCATTAGGCAAAAGGGGAAGACAACATCAAATGTATTTTTAACAAGAATAAGCTAGAAGGTGTTCTGTAAAGCAGCCTGGATTTGAGGAACAAGTATTGTAGAAGGATTCTGTGTTCAAAGGAAAGAAATGGAATGTTGGGAAAGGATCTGGGTGTTGGAAGGACTCTGGCTTTCACCCAGGGGCGTGAGGATGGAGTGGGGCTAAGAGGGACTGGAAGTCACAGCTGTGGTTAGAGAGCCTGGAACTGAGGGGAAAAGGCTGATCTGAGAATTTGGGATGGGGTTTGGGATGGCTGGGCAAGAGCCTAGGAAGGATAGGAAGATAATGTGAGAGAGTTAGAAGGGTGATGATGTGCTGCACAAGGAAACAGGAACTGAAGAAACACAAGCTGAATAAGTGAGCAGGAAGAAGGACTAGCTCTAATATAAGCAGTGTCAATTCTGGCTTTCCCTGACTTTCAAGTTCTTAGCCTGGCAATATTCCTTCTTTGATACTGGCGTTGGTATGTGACACTGCAGGCTTGTGTGTATGTAGGCATGCTTACTGAACTCCTTTTTCCTGCCTTTTTATGGAATACACTTGCATGGGAAATGGATTTTTCCTCTCAATTTGCCACATCAATTCCTGCTACTTGTTCTCCTATGTACACCTGAAGCAACAGTCCAGTTGTTGGAGTCTGAATTTCTGGAGCATCAGGGTAATGTCCCATGAAGATTATTGCTCCAGTTGGAATAAACAGCTGGGCAAACCCTCAATAACAGAAGTAATTTTTTTTTTCATGTGAAGAGGCAGAAGTGGGTAAAGATGTAGCACTAAATTATGAACTGAAAGATGTATTTTCAAAACTTCACAGAAAACTTAGCATATATTGTTCACATGTGTCTATTTTGAAGGCAGCACATAACAAGAAGCACAGTTTTAAAGAAATCCCAAGGGCTTTTGCTTCACCATATATGGCTGATTTCCTTCAAAGCTTAGTAGGAACAGTACGTCTGAAAAAATAATTTGGCTTTAAGCTTCAGAGGGACTTGAAACATTAAAAAAAATGTTGTTAAACTGTTCTGTGCACTGTTTTTACGTAGATAAGGGGTACAAACTGGCACCTTGTGTACAAGGGCTTCCTTATTTATTTATTGAGCAAATCACTTAGATTTACTAATAGTTTCAGCACTTCTGTGCACTATATTTTTAATCTTAGTGAACTAAAACCTTGTGTACTTGTATTTTACACTATTGTTTTGTGTTATCAAATAATTTTTAAGCAGAAGCAAATTTGCATGAAGTGAAATGCACCTTTTTCTCTGCACAAGCTGCTAGGGAGCAGCAGATACTGGAGAAGGAGAGAAGAGCAAAACTTCAGTATGAAAAGCAAATGGAGGAGCGATGGAGAAGACTGGAGGAACAGAGGCAGAGAGAGGAGCAGAAGAGAGCAGCTGTTGAAGAAAAACGGAGACAAAAGCTTAAGGAGGAGGAGGTAAGGTCCACTGGGAGATGTATGGCAGCATTAAACATGGCTGAATATTGACATGCATTAAACGATTGGGGGTGGGGGCAGGACTGGAGACATGAGCAATTACTGCAGGAGCTGCAAGCCACATCACCACAGCTGTAAGTAGTCTACCACTGTACATCAAAAACACTTTCCAAAACAATTGTGGTTTATTTTTGTCTGATCTCCTGGAATAGTTGTCTGCTATTGCTAACATATCTGGGACTCTGATTGTGAAATATAAAGCACCAGCTTTCTGGAAGGAAGTCTTTAAAGATGAGTGTTTCCAAAAAGGGAAAGATTTTTCTTGCTGTTCTGTTTACTGTCCATGATACAGAAATAATGTTTGTGAAAATGTGTTCTTCCATTTTTCCTTGGTGACAGAAACTCAGAAATTTGTATTTAAAGCACTGAAGAATCTAGGCTGTTTTTAATTCTAGCACAGAACAGAATCACATGTTTTTAAGCATCTTCATACCCTTCCTCTCTTCTATGCTCCCTGCTGAGATCATTTAAGGTTCTTTTTTTGCTCTAGTGAGTCCAATTTCTGGTACAGCTCTCTCAATGCAGGGTGTGTGTGTATATCTCTGCATGACATTATGTAGAGAGCACTAGCACCGCTACCCGCAACTGGTAAAGAATTAATGATTTTTGGAAAAGGGGGCAGTGGTTTAAAAAAAAAAAAAACAAAAAGCCAAAAGAAAATATTTCCCCAATTCCTAGATAAAAAAGCTTTAGAAATCCCCAGTTCTTAAATTCCTTTTTTCTGCCCCCTCTCCTTTCATCAAAATAACATTGCAAAACAGGTAAAACACTTCTGCAGGATTTCAGAATAACATACAGCTGTTCATTGAATTTTTTGTTTGATTTTTCACTTCAACTTGAAGAGAAGGTTATACCCTGTCATTCGTTGTTCAACTTTAACATGCTCATTGTGGCTTCTATGTAATGGCTGAGAGTTAATTTTAAAATATTTTGTCATGTGGTTTGTTTCAAATTCTTCTAAGAAAAGTGGGAAAAGCAGAAACAAAGGGTGGGAGGTCTCTCTCCTGTGGTAACAGCATTGAAGTCATGTGCTCCTTCCCCAGCATTTCCTGCTGTAATAACCTTTTGTAGCTAAGCAGAATTGATTCCCTTTGTGAGGGTTGTAAGGGGAAGGGGCAAGTACAAAAACTTCCAAAACCCTGTCCTCAAAATTTTCGGCAGAACAGGACTGAGAGGCAGAGAGGAGTAGGAAGAGTGAGTATCTGCCAGCTTTCCCTGCCTGCATGGTTTGCCTTTGCTGAAGAAATGAGAGCACAGTTGTTGGATGTGAGAGGCTGTGACAGGTCAGACCCAAAGCATCTGTTTAGTGGGGGGCGACCCCATTTGCTGTAGTGGCCTCCTGCACTTCCCCAGAGATGGGCATAAGAGGCTGAGCACACTGTGATGTTCTTCCCAAGCATCAGCGAGCCTGTTCCAGCTGCACATGTGAGGGGAGACTTCTGTAATGGTGAGGGAGAGGCTGCTTCCAAGTGGTTGGTCATAATGGGAGTACCACTTGTAGCTCTGCTCACCAGGCTGGTCCTTTATGCTTAAAGTGTCCAAAACCTTTTTTGTAAGCTAAAGCAGGCCTGGGTCTGGATTCTTTCCCTTTCCTTTCCTCCCCTGCCTGTTCCTCCCCCGGGCTGAGGAACCTGACAGAAGGCTATGTGGGCAGGAGGACAGGAGAAGACGCTTGCTTATTTGTGGATGGATTAAACCTGTTGGGAGGAAAAAGTCCAGGAGCCTCTGAAGGAGAAGAGGGTGCATAGGGGAATAATTTACATAGCAAGGGAGGGTCAGAGAAGGAGGAAAGCAGAAGTAGGAGACATCATCACCTCCTAGCTTCCCATCACAGTTTCTTGTCCCTCATTTCTCAAATTCTGTTTGAATTCTACTAAAGGATCTGCCAGTTTAGTCCCACCTTCCCCAGCCCTTGCTCTAGTGATGAACCCCTCAAACTCCGTGTGCATAATAACAGTGCAGGTCTGAATAAAGATGGTGATGAACTTGCAGCTCCCTGGGCATTGCAAGTTACTCACTGCTTGTGGGTCATTCTGGCCATTTAAAACCATCTTCACTGGAAGAGCTTTGAACATGTATTTCCCACACCTGGGGTATGGGGGGTGTGTGTGCCCCAGCCAGTGAGCCAGTGTACAGCAGCATCTTCTCAGTATTTCTCCTTTTAACACTGTTTTATACTGGCTGTGGACTGGAGTACCCATTTTGCTTGCTCATCAGGTGTCTGAAATGGCAAGTAGAGAGATTTTCGTCCTTGCTTTCTGCCTTACTGGTTGTCCTTTATATTTTCTCTAAGTTATTTCTCCTTGTTTTTTAACGCAGCAGAAAGTAGTGCACATTTGTGATAGGAACAGATTATATAAATCTCTCTCTGCAAAATATTGTTGTTACATCTGAAGGAGTCTGAGGGGAGTAGCTCTTAGCAAACTGGTGGGAACTTGTTGGCTCCTATATCAGAGCATCCTCTGCTTGACTGTTTTGCATGCAGAGAGCTTCTTAAAGAGGTGGCTAAAATCCGATTTATTTTGCTTACTTTTCCCCCACTACAATGCCAGATAAGAGCTGGTGGTTTTAAAGTCTCTGTTGGTAGGAGTCGAGGTATTCTGTCAGAGTTCTTTGGGGCAGCTGGAGCTTGTTGCAGAGCACAGTGGAAGTGACTGATTCTTCAGAAGGAACGGANAAAACCTTTTTTGTAAGCTAAAGCAGGCCTGGGTCTGGATTCTTTCCCTTTCCTTTCCTCCCCTGCCTGTTCCTCCCCCGGGCTGAGGAACCTGACAGAAGGCTATGTGGGCAGGAGGACAGGAGAAGACGCTTGCTTATTTGTGGATGGATTAAACCTGTTGGGAGGAAAAAGTCCAGGAGCCTCTGAAGGAGAAGAGGGTGCATAGGGGAATAATTTACATAGCAAGGGAGGGTCAGAGAAGGAGGAAAGCAGAAGTAGGAGACATCATCACCTCCTAGCTTCCCATCACAGTTTCTTGTCCCTCATTTCTCAAATTCTGTTTGAATTCTACTAAAGGATCTGCCAGTTTAGTCCCACCTTCCCCAGCCCTTGCTCTAGTGATGAACCCCTCAAACTCCGTGTGCATAATAACAGTGCAGGTCTGAATAAAGATGGTGATGAACTTGCAGCTCCCTGGGCATTGCAAGTTACTCACTGCTTGTGGGTCATTCTGGCCATTTAAAACCATCTTCACTGGAAGAGCTTTGAACATGTATTTCCCACACCTGGGGTATGGGGGGTGTGTGTGCCCCAGCCAGTGAGCCAGTGTACAGCAGCATCTTCTCAGTATTTCTCCTTTTAACACTGTTTTATACTGGCTGTGGACTGGAGTACCCATTTTGCTTGCTCATCAGGTGTCTGAAATGGCAAGTAGAGAGATTTTCGTCCTTGCTTTCTGCCTTACTGGTTGTCCTTTATATTTTCTCTAAGTTATTTCTCCTTGTTTTTTAACGCAGCAGAAAGTAGTGCACATTTGTGATAGGAACAGATTATATAAATCTCTCTCTGCAAAATATTGTTGTTACATCTGAAGGAGTCTGAGGGGAGTAGCTCTTAGCAAACTGGTGGGAACTTGTTGGCTCCTATATCAGAGCATCCTCTGCTTGACTGTTTTGCATGCAGAGAGCTTCTTAAAGAGGTGGCTAAAATCCGATTTATTTTGCTTACTTTTCCCCCACTACAATGCCAGATAAGAGCTGGTGGTTTTAAAGTCTCTGTTGGTAGGAGTCGAGGTATTCTGTCAGAGTTCTTTGGGGCAGCTGGAGCTTGTTGCAGAGCACAGTGGAAGTGACTGATTCTTCAGAAGGAACGGAAAAATGTTTAGAAATTATTCTGTCTATGTTGGCCGCATCTTTCTTATCTGCAGAGGTCTTCAGTATCACTGCCCTTGCCTTTGTATTACTTTTAAAGCTGCCCACTTCTTTTAGTAAAAGCAGTCCCTGAGTCTTGAGGAAAGCAGCATGTTGTTCTACAGAAGTGATTTAAAAGTTTCTTCTAACAGGGAACTGGACAAAAGTACAGCTAGTCCTTTTTCAATTAAAGTAATTTTTTTCACTTTTCCTATCTTGAACTTCCCGTGTGACTTGGAAACACCGTGTAAATAGATGTCTAGCTGGACACAGGTTATTGGGAAGAGATTGTTTTGATGCATGTGCATTTTGTTACATTTGTAAAAAAGTATGTGCTTAGATACCAGAGAGTGAAAAGCTCTCAAGGTGTTACAGCTTTAACGACTTGCTCCACTCCAAAGATGAAGCCAACTGATAATGTCAGGAAACAGTGAGCTATTTACATACAGCACCACATGTAAAGTGAAGAGGAAGAGATGGTTTTGGGCTCTTTTAGATGTTTGTGTTGTACATATAAGGAGATTAGTTTAGAATTATTTGCACAAATTATTTTAAGTCATAATACTTGAAACATTATTTTTTTCCTTATTATCACATCTGTGTTATATTTTACACAGAGAAAAGGAAAGTACTTAGTCAAATTGAGTTTGAGTACTTAGTCGACTGAGTTTTGGCAGGGGGGGTTTCTTTATTTTTAATTCAGACAGTGCAAATGTTTATTCTGTTGCTCAGGCTGAGGAAAACTTGCATGAATAACTGGATTTTGGAAAGTAATGTGTATTTTAGTGACTAGCAGTAGATGGCTCTCTTTTATGATTTTATTCATTCTTAGTTTAACCTACATGCAATGCTTGTGCATTATAGGGTTTTTTGTATGAAAACTCACTATATCTTGAGAGCAGACATTGTTTGCTCTATCTGTAGCTGTTAGAGTTCCCAAATGAGATCACGTGGATAGTTTGATATGTTTTCAAGAAGATGCTTCATCTATAACATACACTGGAAGGGTTTTCTGCATTGTTTGCTGATGAAGGAAAGCTTTGTCTTGTGGTTTAGTTTTCATCATGGAACAAACTATTAATGTATGAGTTGTTTATGCTATGCTTCCTTATGTCTTATTATTTTCTTTGGCTTTTTAGTTTTGTGCCAGTTTAAAATGTTTTTTAATAACTGTCCTTTCTTTGTGACAAGCAGCCTTCATAGTGTTCTTTATCTAACCTATATCTGCAGAGGTTTCATGAGTTTTGGTAATTACGTTCTATAGGGCTTTAATGAAAGGCTCTTTGCAAATGACAATGAATTATCCTCTCCAAATAACGTAACTGAAGATTTCAACCTCAGATTGTAGGTAACATGGGCTTTCAAATGCCTATGAAAAGTAATTTAATTTCTTTAATGTATTTCACCATGCATTTTATTCTTGAAACAGTACTTTGATAGTGGGTGGTGTAAGTGTATTCTGTGGCTTGCAAACCATAGAATATTGCTTACTCCAAGCATCATTTAAAAAACCCTAAACAAGACAGCGAACAGAAATAATTGAAACTTGACTGCTTTAATCTTATCTTGTTTGATTAATGAATAATAATATTCATTAGAAATGGAAAAAAAAAGAAAAGTTATGTGTAAGATTATGCTTTAATTAAAAGGAAATGGGAGGGTGATTTTTTCCTTGGTAAAGAGTGTGGGTAGAAAGATAGATTGGGGCAAGATGCATAGTAGAAGGAAGTGGTGGAAAGAAGCAGACTGCAGAGAAGAAATGGTGATGAAATCTGTGAGGTTTGCAAAGACTAAGTACAGAAAAGGGACTCAAACAGAATTAGAGAGGTGGGAAGCTAAAAGTAAAAAAGCACAAACTTGCAATGCAAAGCCAGTGCACACAGGTTTTAAATGTGAAAATTGTATCATTGAGTAGTAAGAGAAGAAAGAAAGACTGTAGCAAAGTAAAGCAGAGAGGGAGTGACTGTGGATTCCAGAGAGTTGAAGATTGTCTCCTTTTCCCTCGCAGGGTAATTGCAAGAAGCCAGTGGGGTATTGAGGGCTGTGGGGGTTTTCTGTGCTGGTGCAGAAGACGCTGCACTTGAGCCGTGGGATGCTGCTGCGTGCATTTGCTCTGTGGGGAGAAGGAGACGGACGAAGGCAGAGCTCTCATTTTCATGCCTGCCTGGACACTGATGGCACTGAGTAGACAGAGGGGGGGAAAAAGGGGGGCGATGGGGAGGGCAGGGAAGCAGCTGCCTGCTCTCAGTGGTCTTTGAATGATGTTACGTGATAGACCATGAGCTTACAGCACGACTGAAAGATCGTCTTCCTGGAGACAGCAGCAGAAATTGTAACAGCAGGGTGGGTCACCTGCCCAAAAGGTAACAGGGATTGGAGAGATAGGAATGACAGAGGATGCAAGACTTTCCTTTTTTCACTCTTTGTATAGAGAGTAAGAGAATATTTTATAGCATAAATGATTTGTAATAAAATTAGAAGAGAACTTAAAGATTAAAAGATAGTGTCTTGCTGTTGATACTGATGGATGACTGGTAGCAGGGTTGGATGAGGTGGAAAAAATGAGTTCAGAAATAAATTACTGCAAGCCATGGTAGTAGAAGAGATTCTTCAAAGATGTGGAAGAGGCTAAAGTGTATTGTAGATAACCAGAAGACGATGAGAGGATCTGGCAATATAGAAAGTCAATGATCAAGGTCAGAACCCCAGGAAGGTAAGACAAAGTTTACAGGTACATGTATGTGTGGAGTATGTAAAGTAAAGTGTGGAGATGAAAAGTATGGAGATTACTGGAGGTGCCTGTTGTTAGGGACTGATGTGCTGAAGGAGCTCCATCAGAGACAACTGGCTTGACACCAGTGCAGAGCCTGAAGGAGACATACTTGAACAAAGACTGAAATTTTTTGGTAAAATATCTCAGGAAAGGGCAACAGGAAAGCTAGACCAAAGGTGTTAATCAGTGAAAGAAAGTAATCTGGACCAAGAGATGTATGAAGGTTTTTCCACACAATTTATCTGAGCTGCCAGAAGATATTGGAGATAGAACACGGGATTGATAAAAATCAAATGGAGTATGATGTAATCACAGAAGCCTGCAGGATCCAGTTTGAAGTGAATAAGAGTAGGAGACCAGAAGGACACAGCAAAGGTAATAGGGAATAGCACCAAAAATACTAATAGGATCAGAGAGCTAAAACTCACTGAGGCAGGAGCTGGAGGCAGCAGGAGCAGACTTATCTTTCACAGTAGGGGTTGAGCTGCTGAAGTGTGAGGGTGAGAAGGTTGCCAGATGCGAATGAGGTACTGGGAGGAGGAAAGGAAGGGGCTGTTAGATGATGGAACTGTGGGTGGGGAAGAACCACATTTTATCTGCTTGAAAGGAGGAAAAGAAAAGGTGCAGGGATCATTGCCACAACAATAAATCACTGAGAAACTAGCAGAGGGAGGAGGTGGGAATGAAACTCAGTGGAGGTCTTTGAGTGAGAGTCAAGAGGTGATGGAGAGGGAATAAAGTGACCATACTTAGCTGTAAGTTAAAGGTAGAGCAAGATTTGGAGAGGGAAAAAATGAATTTTATTCTTTCTCCCGTGAAAATCGTAACTCATGGAAAAGAACATGGGGGCAGCAGGGGGGGAAAAGGTAAATCTTGGAGCAGTATGATCTAGGCATGCACTAGAAAAAATACACAGAGAAGAAAAAGAAATCAGAAGGTCTTAAATGCCTAGGCTCAAGGAACATAATAGAAGAAAAGAGGGAGTTTTTGTAAAAATAAATAAATAAGTTGAGCATCCTGCAAAGTAACCTACTTTGGGTTTGAAGTGATCATTTATCTGAGTGACTAGGTGGAGCCACTGGCATTGCAGCAATTTAACTGCTCAGAAAGGGATGGGAAAAAATCCCGACGTCTGCATAGACAAGAAGGAGTTAATGCTTGTCGAGCATTATTCTTATACAAATTAAGTCCAGAGCACAGCAGCAGCCTCACCAGCAGGAGCAGATGCTAGGCAGTGATGCAACCTGTGTTATTTACTTAGGCCTCTGTAGTGACCTCAGTGGCTTGCAGACAAAGGATACGCATCTCTGAAGGTAGGAATGCTGATACCTTCTTTATTCAGTTCTTTTTCTTTTACTTCGAGCAGGCTCCTGTAATCATCTTGTGTGGAGCAACAGGGGGACTGTGTGTTTTTAGCATGGTTTTAGAAGGCGGGGGAAGGAAGCCCCCAAAGAACTGATGGAGATTTGTGTCTGGGTTTGTACCAATATTACCAGGAACGTTTAGAAGCCATGATGCGCCGGTCCCTCGAACGCAGCCAGCAGCTGGAACAGAAGCAGAAGCGATGGTCGTGGGGAGGAGCACTGGCTGCAGGCTCAGGAGGCAGAGATGGTAAGTGAAACAGGCTGCCTGCATTGCAGATCTGCAAGTGCAAAATGCATGAGATTGTGGAGATAGTGAGTATGATGGGTTTATAGTTAGGGTGGTACTGTAGGGGCTACTGCCTTGGGGCATGAATAAGTGCTTTGTAATTGCTTGCCAGGCTTCCTCTCCCTAATACCTTCTGTGGAGAAAGGTTCCTCCTAACTTTAGGAATGCAGATCATTTTAATAGAGAAACCAGAATCTGTTCGGAGGATGCTCAATGCTAAAATTAAAATTGATGCACTGTCTCCCTTATTAGCTTCTTCCACATTGTCTTCCCATGCACACAAATAAAATTTAGCATTAAATTTAGCAAATTTAATATTCACCAAAGGACTGAGTGCTGTCTAAGGCTTGCAAAAGATGATCTGTTTTTGTTTGGTACTTCTGAAAACCTGATGGGAATTTCTAGATGCAGCATGTGCAGTTTAAAATAGTTTGGGTTTTTTCCCCACATACATTCTGTTACTGCTATTTTTGCTTTGGCTTCAGAGGAAATTCTTTTTATTACGTAATCAGTCATGTGCTGCTTTTATACTTCAGAAAGATGCATGTTTTCTCTTTCAAATCATACAATTTATTTAAATTTGTCATGTTTGAATAAGGTGATGTTATAGGGAAAAATATCCATGTTTGTGTGTTGATGAAGTATAACAATTACTGTCTTTTAAACAGTGTGTAAGTATACTTAACTTTAAAAAGGCAAACTCTGTTTCGTATCATAGTTTTCACGATATGTCATTTTAAAAAGCCAGGAAATTAAATATATATAATGGTAAAAGAAGTCTCTTATACTTTGAGAAAGAAACAGATTTTCTTTGTGATTCAGTTTATGCTTAATTCCAGCTCCCCCAACTTATTCAGTAATTTCTTTCACCTCTTTTTGCTCTGATTTCTCTGCTGTGTAGGTGAATCAGAAAATACCCCACCCCCTGTTCTAGGTTTAGCTGCCAACACCCTTCCTCCAGACCCTGTGACCTCTACTGCTCCTGCTGATTCCTTCAATGGTATTTCAGAGAATCACAGTACCATCGTGTCTCGTTTATAACTGTTCTAATCACTGTAATCCATCCACTGATCTTGTTCTTCCTAACCACTGTTTTCTTATCATTTCAGTCTGGTACTCTGCGGCATTACCCTTAGTGATGTAGACCAGTGTCTTTTTAATTTCCTTTTAATTTTGCCATGGTGGAGCAGTGCATGCCTCACATTCCAGCACAGTAGAGGCATTTCATGGTTTTCTCAGTAACTGTAGACTTCTACCGCTTGGATTCTCATCTTTGTTAATTCTGTGGGTGCTCTGTGTGTGTGTCTATAATTACACATATATTTGGCAGTTCTAATGGATGTGCACAGGTGCTGTTGAGAAAAATTTCAGTTGCACAGTAAGAAAATGTGTTATGAAGACCACGTTTCATCAAAACAGTCCTCTTTTTCCATTTCAAGGGCCTTCTGCAATATTTTAAGAACAAGTAAATTTGGTGTAAACAGCCATGTTATGTTTTCAGCCTCCTGAAATTAATTTTGGCCAAGCTGGTATTTGTAACAAACTCTAGCGGTTGACTTTATTTAAGCAATCATGTTTTATATTGTTCAGTTATCTTTTTTTTGGTGGGGTTTTATTTGTGGTTTGGTTTTTTTTATTTAATTATTATCCCCATAAAAGGACTCTGAAGTAGATGAGTCCTCCAAAATTACAAATGGATTGCATATAGGATTTCTAATCTTGATTGCAAATGTACTTGGCATTTTGAAAAGAAAACGCAGCCTGTGCTTGTGAGAAATAGGTTCATTCTCTCCCCCAAAGGCGGAGTTAGGTTTGTCTATTACTCCTGCAAAATTCACAGTAAATGTTGTTCTGCCTATGATCTCACAGAACTATTATTTCTGTGCAAACAGATTCAAATTTTTTTACTGATTGTTGTTCATGTCCAGAGGTATTTGCCAGTGCAACTGATGTTTTGCAGCATACCAGCATTATATGTGCTTTTTTAAAAAAGCAAACGTAGTGAATTGCATTGCTTACTGTAGTAGACTGAGGCAAATCTTGGAAACCACACTAAGGCAGTGATTTGATGGACAAAATAGGGAATGCAGTAACTGAGAAGGTGCAGAATTAGGGCCACATACATGTCTCTAGCTGAAAATATTTTTGCTTTTGAAAGAAATAAAATTCAAATGTAGGGGACAAAGCATCTCTGCTTTTAGCTTCTGAGTATCATACAGTGATCATTATGTACTAGTACTCTGTAGTAATAACATGAGTAACATTTCTCTTTCATTTAGTTGAATAAATGCCAAAGTAGGAAATGGGTATTTTGCTCAAGCAGACTTTGTCAAATAGTATTTCAGAAGAAAAATGTACCAAAAAAACCGAGTTGTCTTTTTGATTTTTTTTTTAAATTCTTCTCCAGCACAAAAAGATAAAGCCAAATGGCTGATGCCCGCTCAGTCATTAAAAGAGTGGGGTCTCATACAGATGCACAACTGTTGGTTATTTCATTTTCTTATTAGAGTGATATCTGATGTGAACCCCAGCTCTTCCAGACTGAAGATAGAGGGGAGAGGGAATGAAGATGAGTTCAGAGTTGTCATGCGTGCAGTTCATTTTCTTTGGGTAACTTTGTGCTTGTGCTGGTATTAAGTATCTTGTATCAGAATAGCTTCACTCATTCAGACCTGATATATAATTATTTGCCAGTGTCAGTATAAAAAATAGGCTGTTGGAAAACTGGAATGTTAAATTCACAAGCAGGAAAGTTGCATGCCAAAGCATATGTCATAGGGTGCTGGTCCTCAGTGCTCAGAAAGAGCTCACCTCATGCCTAATTCAGTGCTATGATCAGTGGCAAGGGCCACAAGTACAAATGCAAGGTTAATTTTTGGAGTTTATCAACACTGTGGTGTGAATACAAATGTCTTCAATGTATTTCTCTGCAGCGTGTGACAAACTTTCAGCTTCTACAATGAATCTGCCAAAGCAAATGGAGTCGCCAATCAGTAAACGCCTCTCGTCCTCCACAGCGGCCATAACACATTCCCCCGACAGAGGCAAGTGAATGTGCTGGGCTCCTGCCAGCATCAACTCTCCTTCTGCTTAAAGCACTTCTTTCTGGTCCATACAGCTTTGTGGGTTGCTTATGTCTGTTATTCAAAGGAACTCAAACATTTGAGAGGTTCTGTATTATACAATAACATGGTTCTGTCCCAAGGCTGTGCTGCTGAACTGGAAATCATAGTCCAGCAACAAATGCTGGGGGATTTTTACCAATTCTTTTTCAATTTTTGATACTCCAGCAAACAGGGTTGTAAGTACAGGCTGAGACTGCAGCAATTTCCTATATCTACTGCTTGTGACCTTCTAGCAAAATAAGGAAATACAAGCAAACCAAAGGTGTGGCTTGACAGTAGATATGGGATGTACCATAGGCAGGAGTAGGGCTGATGAGCCACCTGGGAGACTTCAATCTGGTGACCAGAGTTGTAGAGCCCTTTAATTTCTTATGAAACTCTGATCCTCAAGAGACTGCAAAAGATGATCATCTTGTAGGATTAGTGGTTGCTAAACACTACAAAGAGGACTGAAGGGTTTATCTCACTGTGGACTCTGGAGTTTTTAGGTTTATTTTGTGTTTGCTTTTTTTTCTTTTACTCCATTTTTTTTGAAGTCTAATGGGAAAAAATATATATATTTACTGAAATAAATTACTATGAAGGCTTGTTTCTAGAATGAAAAAGAGAAGGTAAATTTATTATGAATAAAAATTTTTGAATTGCTTAAGGAAAGCTCATCAGTAGCTTTGAGGTTATTATGACAGATGGCTATATGTACATGTAATAGGAACATCTATAAATATGTCTTATATAGTTGACACTTATATTTCTGGAGTAGGAAGTAATGCAGGCATATTGTATAAATAAGACTTACGTAACATGGTGAGACGGCAGATTTTAAATGCAGCCCCAGTATGGGTGGCACATTAGTGAGCAGCAGCTGTTCTACCAAGTGTTTTACCTTTCCTACTGGGGAAGAAGACAAACCCTTTTCATGCTGAGTCATGAAAGTAACCATTTTGCAGAATGGAACATGCCTCTGAGTAAAAACAAAATACAACACGATCTTAACCTTACTGTATGTATTGTACAGGTGGGGATAAAACAATGGAGAAATTAAAAGGTTTTTTCAGAGGAAATGAACATTATCTTCAAATATTTTAAATCTCAAAAACTTCAAGGTTTTTTTGTCATTTCATTTAATAATTTCATCATTTTGTTTGTTATTTTATTGTAACATTGTTTTATTTCTTTGCATTTAAAATTTTATTTTATTTGCTCCCATCCTTCAGCTCACCGCATGCATCTTAGTCCAATGGAAAACTTTATTGTTTCTCGACTGCTGACTCCCACACAGTCATCTTTAGCCAGAAGCAGAAGTACATTAATGCTTTCTGAGCAGTGCAATACTCCAGGTAAAAATGTGACTTCCTCACCTTGAAACCATTGAGATATGTTTTAGCTGCATTTGTGTAGCTGCTGAAAGAAATGGAGAACTATGAAACAAATGACAATTTACAGGATAGTACAAAATCAATGATGAACTAAGTGGTTTCAGACAGCAGTCTATTTAAAATCTTTGACACATTGTCTGCACTGTTCTGAATATATATTTTAGAAAAAAAGTATTAAAACTGGAGACTATAAAAAAATGAATACATTTGTNTAGACCAGTGTCTTTTTAATTTCCTTTTAATTTTGCCATGGTGGAGCAGTGCATGCCTCACATTCCAGCACAGTAGAGGCATTTCATGGTTTTCTCAGTAACTGTAGACTTCTACCGCTTGGATTCTCATCTTTGTTAATTCTGTGGGTGCTCTGCGTGTGTGTCTATAATTACACATATATTTGGCAGTTCTAATGGATGTGCACAGGTGCTGTTGAGAAAAATTTCAGTTGCACAGTAAGAAAATGTGTTATGAAGACCACGTTTCATCAAAACAGTCCTCTTTTTCCATTTCAAGGGCCTTCTGCAATATTTTAAGAACAAGTAAATTTGGTGTAAACAGCCATGTTATGTTTTCAGCCTCCTGAAATTAATTTTGGCCAAGCTGGTATTTGTAACAAACTCTAGCGGTTGACTTTATTTAAGCAATCATGTTTTATATTGTTCAGTTATCTTTTTTTTGGTGGGGTTTTATTTGTGGTTTGGTTTTTTTTATTTAATTATTATCCCCATAAAAGGACTCTGAAGTAGATGAGTCCTCCAAAATTACAAATGGATTGCATATAGGATTTCTAATCTTGATTGCAAATGTACTTGGCATTTTGAAAAGAAAACGCAGCCTGTGCTTGTGAGAAATAGGTTCATTCTCTCCCCCAAAGGCGGAGTTAGGTTTGTCTATTACTCCTGCAAAATTCACAGTAAATGTTGTTCTGCCTATGATCTCACAGAACTATTATTTCTGTGCAAACAGATTCAAATTTTTTTACTGATTGTTGTTCATGTCCAGAGGTATTTGCCAGTGCAACTGATGTTTTGCAGCATACCAGCATTATATGTGCTTTTTTAAAAAAGCAAACGTAGTGAATTGCATTGCTTACTGTAGTAGACTGAGGCAAATCTTGGAAACCACACTAAGGCAGTGATTTGATGGACAAAATAGGGAATGCAGTAACTGAGAAGGTGCAGAATTAGGGCCACATACATGTCTCTAGCTGAAAATATTTTTGCTTTTGAAAGAAATAAAATTCAAATGTAGGGGACAAAGCATCTCTGCTTTTAGCTTCTGAGTATCATACAGTGATCATTATGTACTAGTACTCTGTAGTAATAACATGAGTAACATTTCTCTTTCATTTAGTTGAATAAATGCCAAAGTAGGAAATGGGTATTTTGCTCAAGCAGACTTTGTCAAATAGTATTTCAGAAGAAAAATGTACCAAAAAAACCGAGTTGTCTTTTTGATTTTTTTTTTAAATTCTTCTCCAGCACAAAAAGATAAAGCCAAATGGCTGATGCCCGCTCAGTCATTAAAAGAGTGGGGTCTCATACAGATGCACAACTGTTGGTTATTTCATTTTCTTATTAGAGTGATATCTGATGTGAACCCCAGCTCTTCCAGACTGAAGATAGAGGGGAGAGGGAATGAAGATGAGTTCAGAGTTGTCATGCGTGCAGTTCATTTTCTTTGGGTAACTTTGTGCTTGTGCTGGTATTAAGTATCTTGTATCAGAATAGCTTCACTCATTCAGACCTGATATATAATTATTTGCCAGTGTCAGTATAAAAAATAGGCTGTTGGAAAACTGGAATGTTAAATTCACAAGCAGGAAAGTTGCATGCCAAAGCATATGTCATAGGGTGCTGGTCCTCAGTGCTCAGAAAGAGCTCACCTCATGCCTAATTCAGTGCTATGATCAGTGGCAAGGGCCACAAGTACAAATGCAAGGTTAATTTTTGGAGTTTATCAACACTGTGGTGTGAATACAAATGTCTTCAATGTATTTCTCTGCAGCGTGTGACAAACTTTCAGCTTCTACAATGAATCTGCCAAAGCAAATGGAGTCGCCAATCAGTAAACGCCTCTCGTCCTCCACAGCGGCCATAACACATTCCCCCGACAGAGGCAAGTGAATGTGCTGGGCTCCTGCCAGCATCAACTCTCCTTCTGCTTAAAGCACTTCTTTCTGGTCCATACAGCTTTGTGGGTTGCTTATGTCTGTTATTCAAAGGAACTCAAACATTTGAGAGGTTCTGTATTATACAATAACATGGTTCTGTCCCAAGGCTGTGCTGCTGAACTGGAAATCATAGTCCAGCAACAAATGCTGGGGGATTTTTACCAATTCTTTTTCAATTTTTGATACTCCAGCAAACAGGGTTGTAAGTACAGGCTGAGACTGCAGCAATTTCCTATATCTACTGCTTGTGACCTTCTAGCAAAATAAGGAAATACAAGCAAACCAAAGGTGTGGCTTGACAGTAGATATGGGATGTACCATAGGCAGGAGTAGGGCTGATGAGCCACCTGGGAGACTTCAATCTGGTGACCAGAGTTGTAGAGCCCTTTAATTTCTTATGAAACTCTGATCCTCAAGAGACTGCAAAAGATGATCATCTTGTAGGATTAGTGGTTGCTAAACACTACAAAGAGGACTGAAGGGTTTATCTCACTGTGGACTCTGGAGTTTTTAGGTTTATTTTGTGTTTGCTTTTTTTTCTTTTACTCCATTTTTTTTGAAGTCTAATGGGAAAAAATATATATATTTACTGAAATAAATTACTATGAAGGCTTGTTTCTAGAATGAAAAAGAGAAGGTAAATTTATTATGAATAAAAATTTTTGAATTGCTTAAGGAAAGCTCATCAGTAGCTTTGAGGTTATTATGACAGATGGCTATATGTACATGTAATAGGAACATCTATAAATATGTCTTATATAGTTGACACTTATATTTCTGGAGTAGGAAGTAATGCAGGCATATTGTATAAATAAGACTTACGTAACATGGTGAGACGGCAGATTTTAAATGCAGCCCCAGTATGGGTGGCACATTAGTGAGCAGCAGCTGTTCTACCAAGTGTTTTACCTTTCCTACTGGGGAAGAAGACAAACCCTTTTCATGCTGAGTCATGAAAGTAACCATTTTGCAGAATGGAACATGCCTCTGAGTAAAAACAAAATACAACACGATCTTAACCTTACTGTATGTATTGTACAGGTGGGGATAAAACAATGGAGAAATTAAAAGGTTTTTTCAGAGGAAATGAACATTATCTTCAAATATTTTAAATCTCAAAAACTTCAAGGTTTTTTTGTCATTTCATTTAATAATTTCATCATTTTGTTTGTTATTTTATTGTAACATTGTTTTATTTCTTTGCATTTAAAATTTTATTTTATTTGCTCCCATCCTTCAGCTCACCGCATGCATCTTAGTCCAATGGAAAACTTTATTGTTTCTCGACTGCTGACTCCCACACAGTCATCTTTAGCCAGAAGCAGAAGTACATTAATGCTTTCTGAGCAGTGCAATACTCCAGGTAAAAATGTGACTTCCTCACCTTGAAACCATTGAGATATGTTTTAGCTGCATTTGTGTAGCTGCTGAAAGAAATGGAGAACTATGAAACAAATGACAATTTACAGGATAGTACAAAATCAATGATGAACTAAGTGGTTTCAGACAGCAGTCTATTTAAAATCTTTGACACATTGTCTGCACTGTTCTGAATATATATTTTAGAAAAAAAGTATTAAAACTGGAGACTATAAAAAAATGAATACATTTGTTTAAGAAACATGTTTTTAGATAAGGATGTGACAACTCTCAGAGGCTGTGATTGATTTACTAATGTCAGCCCTGTCACACCCAAAATAGTATGTAGAACAAAAATCCCAGTGTACCATTGAGCCTTAATTATTTTTACCAGGGATCCAGTTCCTAACTGTTAAATATCTTTCTGCCTTTAACTGTGTGACTGTGTGTTTTTTTATATATATATNGCACACACCCAAATGCCTGTCTGCAAAAGGAAACACTTGTTCAGGATTAAACTGTTTAGATGATAAAAGACTGATCATCTTTATGATGAGTGTTTTCACACATCTTGGTTAAAATAGGCTTAGGTTCTGCATCTGTGCTTTTAATGCAAAGCTATTTAAAAATTAATTGCTTGTGCGTTACTTCTCTGTTCAGTGCATAGGGACATTGATATTGAATGCCTCTAAAATTGCTTGCCTTGTTTCTGCATTAAAAGCAGCCTCTACTGGAAGCAGAAATGTTGTCATATAGTACTTGAGAAAGTTCCCAGTTTGCTTACTGCTCAGGGACCAGCTACTGCCAAGAGTGAGCAAAACCCAAGCCAAAATTAGATCAGTACATTCTACTTCAGATTTTGAGCTGAATTGCTGAGGCCACCTATGGATGATGTTTTCTGTCTTGTATTTGATGTCAAAGAAATCAGTAAGGATGACTTTTGTCCTTCCTCATTTATTTTGATTGTAAACTCTCAGGTTTATCTCTCTTTATCACAGGATCTTTAAAGTAACACACTGGCATGTCTGACAGGGATACAATTTGTTCTGCAAACTGCTTTTTCACTAAGCTGAAACAGGGCAGCTGATTTTGGGAACAGCATTTTGAACAAGCATCTTCTCGTAATTTCCTCTCAAGGCAATCAGGTGGTAGCACAGGTTGCAAACAACAATTTTAGAGTGGCCATTGACATTTTGTCAGTAATTGCCAGCAAAATAATTGAGGGAGATCTCCCATTTGTCATGTGCTTCTCACCACAGAAGTAGCTTCCTGAACAGGAAAGAGGGTTTTCCTTTCCGAGGGCTTGTACTGTGCCTCCTGTCATTCGTTATGCTGGGGTCAAAATTGCTCTGCTACTGCATTTTCTGTAAGCTTAGAAATGAGCTTACATTAGAAATGAGAAGCAGATTCAAATTCAGACTCTACAGCAACACATTATTAATGTCACTCCAAGTCAAGGTAGTCAGGCAAACAGTTGTCACTGGATGCGTGATTAATTCTTTTAACAGTTGAAGTAAAAATATTTCTCTTAGTCAGCTTTTAAGTTTCTGAACATTTTTCTTAATATTCAGTGACCTTATGCCAACTGGCTGGAAAGTGGGTCAAAGAATACAAAGATCCAGTTAAACTTCAAAGCATACAAAATGGCTTCATAAAAAATTATTTGGGCTGCCTGCAATAAAAAATTTGGGAATGTGACTTTCTTTACATTAGTGCATAATTACTGCTTTTTCAAAGTCAGTATTCTTCCTGGCTTTAGTTGACTAAGATTGGAAACACTCTATCACTTGATTGCAATTAGTGTCTGTCTTATTGATAGAGCATATACTCTGTTGATAGTTCTGTATGTATGTGAAAGTTTCATCTTAGAAGGCAATATGAACAAAATGAAGAGTAAAATATCCCATTAAAAAAAAATCCTGTTCATATTGCAAATAAAAAAAAGACTTGCCCTGTAAGCTGTGATGCATGTGTCACACACAAATTGATGTCTCCCTCAAATAACAGTAACTGAAATACCTACAGCAGCATTTAGTTTAGGTTTGGGGGTTTTTTGTTAGTTTTTTAAATTAAGTATTATTTGGGAGAGTAATTAAGGTATTTCAGAGCCTTTGCATGTTTAGGCTTTAAAAAATACAAAACAAAACTCCCTCTGCTTCTGTCAGCTTTCCTGTTTTGCAGTATTTGTTCAAAAGTCACCCAGCTAGAATTACCTGCTTACTTTTTTATCATATGCAAAGGAAGCTGGACTTCCTAGAAGAAGAAAGAGTCACAGTATTAGTCAGATGATTCAAAAGGTATATGAGTAAGAGAGAAATATTTTAGAGATAATTTTTTTTAAATCCTGTAAAATGTTTCAGTTGAGACATTTTTAATAAAGATAGGATCATGTTGAATGCATTATATGTGATATTTTGAAACACTAAAAACCACTTTAAAACTACCTTTGAACGTTGTAACATAAAAGTATGCTGTTTTCTCCCCTCCTTTACTTCCTCTATCTGTGCTCCCTTTTGCTCTTGCTATTGTACTATAACTCTTTAGTATTCCATATCTGTCCTCGTGTAGCACCAGCTAGTCCTCTTAAATCTCCCTACAAGCCTTCCCCCACCCGAAGCACCGACAGGAAGAAGGCGACTTCACCCTCCACTGCCAGTGCCATGAAAGGGGCACCTGCAGCTGAAGGTACTCAGGTGAGTTTGTAATGGTTTTGATTTCACTGCAGGGTAAACTGATGCAGCTTCTGCTTGTTATCTTTCCCTTTGCATGAATACAAATGAAGTGCTTCCCCTGCTATAAGAAACAGCAGTGAGGAGGTAAGCCATGCCAGCACCTGTTGCCTTTGTGCTCCTGTTAAGGAGCATTTCAGTATCTTCTTCCTCCTGGGAATCAATGTTGGGTGCTGGTACTGGAACAATAACACCTTATTTTCAGAGAACTGAGGCATTGAAATGTATGTTTTTGGACTTGCTTGCAACTTCTGGGAATGGGGATGACAAATAGAATTCCCCCCTGAGTATGACTATCCTGTCTTGCTGGTCAATGAGCAAGCTTCATATATTTCAGAAACTCTCCAAGTGTATTGATAATGCCTCTGTTTTACAGCAATTGCTTTGACTCTCTCTGTGGACATTTTTAATGCTGTTTGCTTAAAAGATGCATTATCGATCCACCGTAGTTTCCAGAAAAGAAAAGGCAAGTCACTCACCTTCACTGAGTCTACACAGTTTAAGGCATGCTTTAAAAAAAAAATCTATGTTAGGGCTATAAAATTCACATAAGGTCCTGTATCTTGTAATACTTAATGATAGGGGAATTCATGCCATCTAAATTAGCTGCAAGTGAGAGAACCAAAGCTGGGACTAAAGATTCTTGTAGTGTCAGTCTTAAGTGTGATTCAGTGTTACATGCAGCAACATTTCTGTGAGGTGCCAGTTTGCGCTGCTGATCATGTCTAAGCAGGGGCATATGGATGATTTTGAAGATTCCACCCCTCCCAAGAACTCTTGTAGAGGCTCTGATGTGGTATTATTTATCTGCAATTTGGCATGCTCTGTCCATGCAAGACAGGAGCGGGTGTGTGCTACGTCTCTGTAAAATAAAGAACTATTAATAGCACCTCAGTTGTGAGCTGCTGTTGAAAAAGCTTTTACAAGTATGCCACACAAATCTCTTTATATGCCATCTTGCTAATAAAACAATCAAATGCATTTTTGATTTATTGATCCTAGTTATGAAAATTAAAACAAACTGTGCTTCTAGACTGAGAAGGTAAAGAAGGAGAAGCGACCTGCAACACCTGGTTCATCATCTGGTATGGGATCTCCTCTAAGAAGGTCTGATTCTCCTGCTGCCATGTCCAGAAGATCTGCATCGCCTGCAACACCTAAGTATGCATTTCTCATTAGTGAACTAATATCCTGTGAATCTCTCATTACCTGTAAATAAGACATAGATTCTTGAGGAACTCCCTTTGAAGTGTTGTGTAAAATCTAGTTAATTTCACGTATACATCCACACATATGGTCAAGAGGAGAGAGAGGTGTAGATGACAAATCTAATATCTGTAATATTGTGTTAGTGCCCACTAGAGACACTTCCCTCTACCTTTCCTCAGTCTTGAGATTCTAGTGCATTTCATAATTCATGTGAAATTTTATTTCACATTTATTTTTAAATATGGGGTTTTTGTTTGATTTTGAAGAAACTGCCTAATGTGAAGAAGTGCACTCATCATGAATACTAACTAGAAATTCCAGCATTTAATATATGCATTTCCTATTGTTGGCATGACCATCTGGTGCCATAAATACACTTAACTATGTGTCATCCAAACCATTGGTTTTAACCTTTGCTCATTTGCAGACCTCTGTGGTTTTGTTGCTTTTTGTTCTTTTTTTTTTTTTAATGCAGAGCTATGGACCTATAGCATATGTGGGCTTACTGGCAACTGACTTGCTTTTCTTGATTGTCTTTTGCTGAATACTGTATTATGTGTACCACAGCTTTCAGCTCAAGTCTAAGCAAATGGGTTTCCATGTTTCTTAGAACAGAGTATTAAGTCTGGCTCTAATGTAGGGGTATGCTAAAGTAGTCCTGCTCTACAGTAATTGCCTGATTTTTTTGGCTGGTTGATTGGTTTGGGGTTTTTTTGGGACTCTGTTTGTGGGTGCCACTTGTGTCTTGAAAATTGTCTTATTTATTTATCTTTTTTAATCTGAAGCTGGCCATATTTTGAACCAGGCTTGATGATCCCCTTTCTGACAAATTTCTTCTGCTTGAAAAACCAGCTGGTGTTCCTTTTCTGTTTCAGTTCTGAGGGCATAGCCCTTGAGTGGGGGATAATTTTGTGTGTGAATCTGATGTTAGACAACAGAAGGAAACCATCTGACTCTTGGCATTCTTTCTGGTTTAGACATCCCCTTGCATGTAACTGGGACACTGCAGTTCTTGGTTCATGTTATAAGGCTACAAATTCTCAAACTTCCAGTATTATATATGTAATGTCATCAGATTCTATGGTATGAACTACATCCATTTTGTGCAAAAATTGAACGAAATGCAATGTTAATGACAAGCAGCTTCCTTATTACAGTTTTGAGCAGATCATTGTCTAGTGGCACTCTGCAATGTAAAGTAAATTAAAAGTTTGAGCTCTAAGACTGTACATTATTCTGTAAGTACTGATACTCCCTGCTCGGAATGTATTTTTCAGTTTGTTCAGCCAGTATAAGAGACAAACCAAGAGACACATTTAGTTAAGCAAAATGATTGGTGGTAAATGAATAACTGAGAGTCAAGTGCTTCTTGCTGGGCAGATGTAGGTTAGTGTAGAGCATCATAGTGGTTGAAAGAAAAAGTTCTTGGGAGACAGCTCTTTAGTGCTTCATGAAAAAAGTATGCCCAGTCTTAATTTGTAGCACTAATTTCCATAAAAGATTAGGAAATTGTGGAGAATTTTTTTTCCCAGAGGTGCAAATTAGGATAACCTTTGTACAGTAAAATGTTTTCCTGCCTGTAAGGAATACTCTTTAGAGGAAGAAACAGATGCTGTGTGGAGGAATTAAGAAGCCTGCTGGTGGGTTTCTCTGTGATTGTGAGCCATAGTAGTGATCTCTTTTTTTTTTTTTCCTCCTTCTCTTTCTCAAGGGAATCTGATTCTGACCATGGCTAGAAATGTATTACCGAGCATTTAATCTTAACGTGGCCCGATTAGAACACCCTCCTTGACCTTATGAGAGATACAGTAAATGGAGTTTTAATCCATGTTTATTACTGACTGCAGAAAGAGAGTTCTGCTTCAGCACTTTAAAAACTTCCCCTCATAATTCTAAAATAAAAAACTGCCCTAATCACCATATTGTATTATTATATATAGATAATAGTAGTGATAATATAATATATGCATTTTTTCATACAAATCAAATTCCACTGTTAATTTTCAATTAAGAGATAAAGCTATACAATCTAAGGGAAGGTTCTAAAAGTCTTACTGCCTTTATTTAAATCCACTGACCAGCAAGATCATTATCTGACATTTAGGTATAATTTTAATCTGACTAAATATGTATACAAACACTCGTTCTCCTTGTAAACCTGATGATCTTTTACAAGTTTAATCTTTCTCCTTCTAGCACATTATATGACTGAAAAAAATACCCTGGGAGAAATAAGAATACATATTGTATAGCAGTAGTAGCAGAAATAAGAATACATATTGTACAGCAGTAGTTTAGAGGGTAGGCATAGCGCCTTACCCTCTAAAGCTGTTGAGGAAAGAATCAAGGATGGCCAGTGATTTAGATGACAATTAGCTGTATGCATTTCTCTTCTAAGAATATGTGACTTGACATTCAAGTTTTCTTGGTATTGTTCTAGTTACTAGTTCTTCACAGTTGTCATCTTTGTTACTGAGTGGCAGTAACTTGTCTTCTTAATTTTTTATTTCATTATTTATTAAATAAAAAGCTCTTTTTATCATGGTAAAGTAACTGACAGAGGATCAAACAAGACAATAAAACTTCAGCCTAAAGAGACACAGTGATTAACAGCAGAAGAGAGTTGCAGTAATAACATAAATAAAATACTAATGTTTTGAATGTGCAAATTTTACTCAGAAAGCAAAAAAGGTCAGCCCAAAAACATAGCATCTGAGAGAAAATGAGTGAACAGATACGGATGTAAAAAGGAGAAAAGGGAAAAAAACTGTTGAACAGTTAAAAGTGGGAAAGGAATCCAAAACTTGAAGTTATTTGGAAAAGTAAATATATGAAGAAATGTCACAGAAAGGAATCCAAAACTATTATTTTGAATCTTAATGTGGATCAGCTGACAAAGATGAAAGTTAATAGATTAGAGAGTTTGAATAATTGAGAAATCGTCTTTAATTTTTTTCAATTGCTGTTGGATACTGATGGTGTAAAGTGCTCCTTTTCTTCAGATCTTTCACAAGATCAATAATAACAGGATGAGGGGTTTGGGTAATTTTTTGTTTTATGCTTCATCTTCAAAGATCTATACATTAATCAGTTTATTCTTGCAGTATCCCTCAGAGAATAGGTAAGTGTGCTTTCTTATAGAACAGGAAGGCAATAAAGCCTGTGTCCTTCACATGTCTTTGGGTAAATCGTCCCTAAATAAATCAATGGCACCTGACTGAGTCAAGGAAGTAGGATTTAGTTTTAAGTGTCTTCAGATGAACCATAGCATAAGCCAGTGAATAAAAATCGAAGGCTCTGACAAGCCTCTGTGTCACATACTTTTGCCAAAGCATTACCTCATAAAAGAAGGAGAAAGAGGCAAAGGAGAAGGGAAAAGTGTAGTGCTGCTGATGGGTGGTGGTTCATGTTTCCTTTCCAGATCCCAGGCTGGTCGTTGTCCTTTGCTTGTGCTTCTACTAACTGAACCCCTCACTTGGTGGTTCTTTTAGGTGACAGCCCCCTGTAGCCTGGGGGACACACTTTTGACATCAGAAATATGCATGCTCAGTCAAATTGCGGAATACTGACGGAATATGAACATAGAGTAGTACAAAAAAAGCTCCCCAAACTTGTAAAATGTTTAAAAATGGGTTACTGGAAAGGTGTCTGCATGTGGTGAATTCCCCACGGAAGTAGCTTCTATGCCCTGCAGTGGCCTATTTTAGATTTTGTTTTGTATATGCTACATTTACTACTCTTGGTTATTGTTTTGAAGGATAAAAATGATGGGTAGAATGTTGAATCAAGAGTATTTTGAGGGATTTTTCAGCAGTTACCTAGATAACGCAGCTATTCAAAACTTCATTCTACAGACCAATGCTGAGTTTATTCTCTTTTAAGAAATGTGAAAGAGAAATTAATCTGGCTTTGGCTACAAAAGATCAAAACTAAGAGTGAAAGAAAACCGCTTTTGAGAAAGTGTTACAGATAGAGCAAAGATGTAATAGCTTGTGATCAGAGCAATGTCAGAAAGCAGGCTTGAGAACATGCAGGCCCTTGGTGCGGTTTCAGCAGAGTTTTTGTTGAATTAATGGGGAGAAAGGGGAAAAATAATGCTGCTGTGGCATTTTTGCAGATTTCTGATTTACAGTCCATCTCATGAACAGCCATAACCAGTGACCTGTCCTGTAGCTGCCTTTTCAGGAGAGCGTGCTGTTCTCTGCCCTGCTGTTTATGGCCAGAGCTGGATGTGACCTCTGATTTGTGTGCTACATGTACTTTATTTTCTCTGCTTAGCAAAAGTAAGCTCAGAACCCCTCATATGCTCTTCCTGGGACATTGTTCTGCAGAATGGACTATCCCTTTCATAATTAAATAGGAGCCATTGTAATTAAGAACCAGTGGATCCTCACACCTGATAGATGTTCTAGCAGTGCATGTAGGGGGCAACTTCTTAGATGCTGCTGCCCCTGTGTCAGCTCAGGGCAGTTAGGTGAGAAAATTAATGTATTCTTGGAGGCAGGAAGGTGCTCCTGGTACTTCTGTATTCCCCTGTAAAATCCAGTTACTGAGAATGAGTGAGCTGTCTGACAACTGGCATGCTACCACTTCTTGGATTTTAGTGATTTGTCATCTTAACTCTCTAATCCTTATCAGGCATAATTCTGTGTTTCCCACTTTCTTATCACAGTTTAAACCTAAACAGGCTCCTATACAAGTGATTATAAATTTTTTTCTTAATAATTCCGTTTTGCTGTCTTCGCAATCAAGTTTGGCCCTTTCTGGTGTAAAGCAGCATAACTTAAATATTATTTAGAAGGAGTGTTTTTCCCAGTGCCAAGGAATGTTGAAGATGCTAAGTTGAGAATATGTTTTAAATACAAGAGGGAAAACAATGTTGATTTAGTACTTTCTACTGGCATCCAGTAAATGATATAAAAATTCTGAAAAAATATTCTTATTCCTGATGGACTTTCTCTACTTTGCACTCCACACACTGCACTATTCTCATCCTTGCAGTAATCAGTGTTTTCTATTCTTCTCATTTTTAGCTACTTTGTATGAAGCAAACTCTACTATTTTCTTGTTCTTCTGGTCCAGGAGCCATAAAGAAAAATTACTGTAGGTCTGAAAGTTCAAAGATGCAGTATCTAAATAACACCTTCAGCACGTGTTTCTAATCCACCAGCTAAATTGTACAGCCAGTCTGCTCTAATGCCTATGCAGTGCAAGATACATGGCTGTCATGACTAGACTCCTTCCTACCGACCTCCTTAATTGTCTTGTCTTTATTAGAGAACAATTACTTCTGTATTAATACTGAGAATGACTCAGCCTTAGTTATTAGCCTGTTTTGCTCCTTCTGTCACAACAAGTTAAATCAAAGGCATTGCGAGGAACGTGTGGTAAAGTTGGAAATGTAATCCAAAGACAGCAAGAAGGGACTCTGCTTTGAAGAAGTGTCTAATTAGCAAGAAGCACCCTCTGTGCTGCAGAAAAACATAAGAAAAATGTTTTCTTTTTATTTACCAATTATATTTTTATGAGGTGCAGTTGGAAATGACTGCAGTGGTGAGGCACATGTGAGATGTACACGTGTAGGTGGGACCTTGAAATCTGCCTTTGCCTTCAGAAGGACCTGGAGATCCATCTATATCCTAAAGAGGAATCTAAAGATAGTGCTGAAACCTGATTTGGTCAACAGCAGCAAATTTCATTGGCTTCTCCCATTGCTGTTTTTTTCAAGAACTGACTTGAAACAGACTTGCCTGTTCACATCTTCCAAAGCCTGTTTCTGTCACAGAACAGCAGAATCCATGGGTAGCAGCAGGACAGATGAGGACAGGGACCTTGCCCACAGCACCCCATCCCACAGCAGACAAAAGAAGTGACCAGGGTAGGTCTGGTGATGGTGACCAGGGTCAACCAAGAGCCCAGTGACAGCCAACAAAGGCCTGACTGAGGCAAGTCCAAGGACAGGCCAGGACATCTTGTCAGGATCAGCAAGTTAGGAAGCCAAGAAGAACTGGCTTACCTAGAGCTGAGCTCAGGCAGGGACCAAGGGCGAGGACCTGAGCTGACAGGGAGCTCCTGGGCCTGCGGGCAGGGGGTGCCTGAGATGAACTTCAAATTTAGTTGGGTGCTACTCTTCCTGCAGCCCGAGGGCTCTTGGAGTCTGTGGTGGCTCTTCAGTGGGAGTAAGAAAGTAGGGATGGTGCAATACTCTGCAGTGTTTTCCTCCCCACAGACCAGGCAGCTCTGAGTGAGCTCCTTGTATTCTGATGTCTCAACCTGTTTCAAATGCAGTCTCATATGGTAGAAAACCTTTCTTCTACAGAATTCATGAGTTTGGGGAGGAGTTGAAAGACGTCTTATTTTTATTGTCTGCTCTGTAATGCAAATGATGTTCTGGTTATAGTAGTCTGTGACCACACAATACTGTAGTTAGATCTATACAAAACTTGCCACTCCAGTCCATTACTTTTCAGCTGTTGTTCACCTTTTTCATGCTTGTGGTCTGCCAGAATGAATGTATAGTCCAGAAAATATGTTGTGGTATATGAAACTCTATATTGTGTAGATGATAAAAGTGATATGGGATAATACATTTATATCATAATTGCATATCCAGGAAGAAGGTTAGAAATACATGTGTAATGTTCACTTTAATGTAAGATAATTTATTCTAATGAGACTCACATAAATCATTATTTTAAGATTGTAATCTCTTGATTCTTATACTACTTAGTCACACATCCCAGCCTTTCTTAACATTACAAATGCTAGCTACTGGTGTTACATAAATAATGAATGGTGTTTGTGTGTAGTTTTATGTTTCCTGGTATCTGTTCTCTTTATGTGCAACTCTTTTCAGTGAATATCAGGTATCTTTACCCTTCCACTTTCCCAGAACTGACTTCAGGGTTATCATTTCACCTGAAGTGTGCAACAGCCAGATGAGCAGTGGGCTGCACTGCTGCTGTGCATCGCCATCACCACAAGTGCAGCTTGTGAAAGGCTGCAGGGGCTGAGTTTGGAGTCTGTTGTGTTGGGGCTGAAAAAAGCACTACCTCAAACAGTGTTGCTGATGATATAATGGTTTGATTAGTTCTGTCTCTTTGTGTGGTACCCAGCCTTACCTTTGTATATACTGGTATTTGGTGCTTTTTTGGAAAATCAGATACTATTAGAGAAAGACCAGGGTTGGCAAGGTGGTATTCAGATGACAACAGCACACTGTAGCTCATTGTAATTTCTACAGAGAGAAAGCAGCCATAGCTTTGGTTTACATGTTGAGAAGGACTGTAGAAACAGTAATGTTGACAGAATTCTTTTGAAATGGTAATTACTAAAATCATTGGTTTAGGTAGTCCACAATTTCCTGTCTCTTACCTACACCTTAGAGGGTGTTATTGGTTTATTTTAATGAGAATTTTCTGTAATCACGTGCACTTCCATGTCATTTCCATGCATTTCAAGTTCTGATTGCATCCAGGTGGTTCTTTTCAGTGTTGTTCAGAACAGCTGATACTCCTCTGTAGCCAGAGACAACAAAGCACGAGAAGTGTGAAGATGGAGTTTGATTCCAAGCTGTGTAACATCTGGCCTGTTTTGATTTTTGTTTTCCCTCATCAGGACAGTTGCAAAGACTTATCCTCAGTCTCCTAAAAATGCCAAACAATATCCAGCTTCTCCTGTGAAGCATCGTGCCACTTCCAATCTCAGCCAGGAAACACCTAAAAAGAAAGCAGACAAGGAGAAAGAAAACGTCAGTCACCCGAAGTCCCCAGGAGCCCACGCTGATGATGCTCAGGTGGCTCCTGAGAAGCACGTGCCTTCTGCTGGAAAGGCAGAGAGCAGTGAAGGTGAGCCTTACTGCAAGATGCTATTGCAAGATATCGTGGGACCCTGAGACTTTTCAACAGTGATGAGCTGTTCTTTTTGTGAAGCTGCTCAGTCACAGGCTTATGAGAATGTGTAAAGATACATACTGGAACCTGTAAATACATACTTTTCACTAATGTACCTCACTGTTAATGAGGATGTGAAAATGCTGACATCCAGGGACGCCCTTATCTATTCCATCTTCTCTCTGCTGAAAATGCTGAAGTGTGCTTTTATAAAGGTGTCTTACCACTCTGAGCCAGGCCCATTTCAGCCTCTGTACGAACCTGGAATTTCTGAACACTCTCTGTTCCCTGCCTGACTTTCCACCCTTGGTTGTCTTCTCCTAGGGAAGATCACAGCAGGAACAAGTGATGCAGAAGAAGCTGCAAAAATTCTAGCTGAAAAAAGACGACAGGCCCGCCTGCAAAAAGAACAAGAGGAAAGGGAGAGGCAGGAAAGAGAAGAACGGGAAAGGTATCTCTGTTGCTTTGTGAAAGTTATTACCCAGTAATTTAACCTGTATCACTGAAGGTGCTTGAAACTCTGGAAATTTTGGAATCAAGTGGGAGTTTACATGTATTTGTTAATTTCTTTAATTTCAGACTCATGTTTCATTAGTGTCTTTTGCAGTCTCTATGGCTAGTGAAGTTAGAAAATAATAATTTGGCCTCTTCAAGAACCCTGAATAAACTATTACTTTTCCAAATACTTTAGGCATGTCCATGCTGAGGTGTACTGCACACTTCAGTCTGGACATACCTGAAGTATTTTACATGGTAAAAAAATATTTGAGGTGACTTTAAAATTAACTAGATCACGTAGCAGAAACAGTCTTGCAGCAGCAGGATATGCATTAAATGGCAAGGCTTGAATCATTCATAATTAACCTGAAGTTCATCTTCATGCCCAGCTCTGCTGCAGGCATTGAGGGCTTTGAGTGTGGCAGAATGAAGGTTGCTGTGTCTGAGCAGTGCAGTTCCGGTTCTATTCTGGGAACAGGCTTTTAGGTGGTTCTCTGCATGGGGTGCTGGTTGCAAGTGTCAGTAAATCATGCACTTCCTTCAAACCCACAGTAGTAAATCACTAATTCTGCGTGTCTAGATTCAAGTCTGGGGTTTCTTGTTAAAAAAACAGTGGGTGGGGTGGGAGCAGAATGACCAGCTCCTGCCATTTTGGCCCTGATAGAATGATAAGAATGATCACTTACAAAACAACTCTTAAGGAGCATGATGTCCCTCAGTGGGCCAGGGAACAACAAAGGTGGAATTTAGACCCACTCCTTCCAGTGTTCCAATGTGTTTTGTGGACTTTGCTGCTACTCATCCCATCTGTTTGTCTTCAGATGAAGCAATGCATAAAAGAATTTGCTTATTTATAGATACCAGCATTCTGGGTGTCAAGTACAGGGGAAGAGGGATGTCTTTATTCTTGAAACTTAATTTTGTTATTGACACTCTAACTGAAATCAGAACAGAAATGTTTTCTTTGATCACACATGTTTTTTCAATGGAAATAATAACTTCTATGAAATATTTTAGGCATTAAAAATAAGATTGGCGTAAAAGCTTGATAGCAATGTGAATATTGAGCATGTGCTCAGATGAAGCCTTTTAAACCCTCTGTTATATTTTTTGCAGGCTTGAAAGAGAAGAACAGAAAAGAAAGGCAGAAGAAGAAAGACGTCGTCTGGAAGAAGAAGCTCGTAAGAAGGAGGAGGAAAGAAAACGGGAAGAAGAGGCAGCTAGGAAAAAGGCAGAAGAGGAAGCCAGGAGAAGAGCTGAGGAAGAACAAATGCTAAAGGAAAAGCAAGAAAAAGAGCTCCAAGCCAAACTTGAGAAACAGGTATTACCTCAAACAGAAATGTGAAATTTTGATACAGTTAAAAAAATACTTCTTAATATTTGGTAGTCTGCCTGAAATAAATAATGACCCTAACATATTTTACACATTTTAATTAGAGGGAAGAAGCAGAAATCAAAGCCCGTGAGGCAGCTGAACAACTTCGTCTTGAAAGGGAACAAATCATGCAGCAAATTGAGCAAGAAAGGCTGGAGCGGAAGAAGGTGGGTATTTGCATCTCAGGGTAACTATTTCATTTCTTGTGTAAATACATAACCCAGGAAGCACCCAGTAGTATCTACTAACAATAATCTGGAGGGATTACAGGCGAATAGTTATGCCAAACTTAGTATTTACTACTTGCCTGTTAGGGGAACATGGACATCAAAATTTGTAACAAAGTGGAATTGCCTAAGGCAAATGACTTTTCTACTAGGCACTGAGCAAACACAGAGCCAGCCTCTACCTGAAAAGTTAAATGCCTGAGACAAACAGGGAATGACATTTGCCAAGGCAAATGTCAGTTGCTGCCCAACCCAGGACATCACAAACTACTGAGAAACATGAGTGACTTTGTTTAAAATTTACTCAACAAAAGCTCTGTGTCATTAATTGAGAAGGTTTGTGAGTAACAAACAGCTTTTTCCCCCTGGCTGTCTCTGGTTGCATTATGCAGAGGAGCAGGACTGTCTGGCCACTGCTGCACACAGAAATGGCTGAAGCTGCATGAATTAGCTTCGTTTACAGCTGTGTGGCAGGAAAGAGAGAACAGCTGCAGAACCCCTGTCTGGTTGCAAAAGGTCATCCATCCATATATGTTATTCCAATATGTTTTTCACCACTGAACTAGAGGCATGTTGCAGTTGCAGATTAGAATACCAAACCAAAGTGGTTTACATCTCAAATAATTTCCTTTTTTTATAATGAAGAAAGAAGGAAAATAAAAGTATTTCAGGATAATGCCTTACACATTTCCAGCAAGAATAACTTCAGATATTTCATTTTGCTCTTCTTTTCCAAAAAGGCTAACTATTTTTAAAGGAACTGTTTGGAAATAGTTGGAAAAGCAACTAGATTAAAATAACCACTGCTGGTTTTAAAAAAATGTCTTGTTCCAGAACTGAGCATAATTCAATAACTGCAAACACCTGGTATTAAAATGCTTGTTTCTAAAGTGCATCTACTGAGAAAGTCATGTTCTGTAAGATCTGATAGGTGAAAGCCAGCTCCAAGATGTTTTCTATCTTTCATTTTCTTTGTTTTTCTTATTTGTTCTCCCTTTTTCAAGAAGGGCAGAGATGATGTCATGACAGTAAAGTTTCTTTTTTTCTTTTTTTCCCCTTTCTGTCTATTGTATTACATATCCCTTCTGCCATCTTATCCTCAAATTTATTTTGCTTTATAGAGAATAGATGAAATAATGAAGAGAACAAGGAAGAGTGAAACCCCAGAAATAAAGGTATGAAGTAGTATGTGGATTTTTTTGTTTTGTTTTATTTTCATATGTGGAAATTAAATTGTAGGGTAGTTCCATCCTAGTAAGTGTACTTAGGTACACTCTAGACCCAGATTTTAGATGCATTTCAAACTGAGAGTCACTGTTGCTGTGTTGCAGTCACTGCCACAGAGACACAGCTTTTATGCAGCCTTTGCAGGTAACCCCCTCACTATCTAGCAAAGGGCAACACTGCATTCCTGGGTGCTGGAGCTGTAATGTTTGCTGGTGTTGATGTGTCTTCCTGCTTTGTACCAGGCAGTGAGTTAGTTACTGAGCTCTCTTTGTTAAGCCAGGATTAAAAAGAAGGCAATTGTGTCTGGCTAAGAAGTGACAGTCAGGTTTTCATTTCTAACCTACTAAGGAAACTGTTTGTTCAGTTGCTTTCAGAGAATGTTTTCTTTTTGAATTTAAGAAAAATGCTATGCCTAACTAAAAAGGGAAAAAAAGTCCTGTCTTGCTGTTGATGGTCTTTGTCACCCTGTGGCCCTGGGCAGTCTCACAAGTTTTGAGTCCAATTAGTTCCATGAAGATTACAGTCCTCCCTCTAATACAGTTGAGTCATTACTTGATTTCAGAAGGAAGAGCCAAAACTGGAGATACCATCAACTTTGAATGTGGAAAAGCAACCAAAGGCCCTTGTTCTCAACCAGCCAGGTAAAAATTGCCATATTTTTCTGACCTGTTTTCACAGTTGGTTCTTTTCCGAATTTTTTGATCTGAGGCAGAGCACTGTGTATTATCATAAATTCTTTGCTTTCATCTCAAAAAGAACAGCTACATTTGCATCAGTGACAAATGTTAGAAACCAGAGACAGCTTTGCTTTGCCACTTAAGCAAAAGCAAAATAAAGTTTCTCCTCTACTTTAGTACCTGATGGAGCATTTTTGTGAATGAAGAGTTCTAATCTGCCAATATATTCGATTGCTGCACTCTACCTTCAGATTTTGTAGGCAGAAAATCTTTGCACACAACCAAGCTTTTCATAGTATGACTCTAAATTTTACATTTAATTTGCCTTCATAGAAAAAAAGTATATTTATTTAAAGGATTATGAAATAAAATATACATATCTGGCATTTATATATATTTTGTTTACTTCCCCAGGCTAAAGTTTTTAGTACATTACATAAAAGATAAAATATTCTCTTCCTATTTCCTCAAATTAAAAAAATTTAAATTAAATTTAAAGCATAAAGAACAGTTTTGGAGTGGAATAGAGGAATGACAGTATAGTATGATGAGTCATAGATTAAACTGAGTCTCTACTGCATTGTTAGTCTTCCTTTCTTCTCAATCTATAACTTAAAACTATTTAAATAATGAAGTTTCTACTGTCGTAATTTCTAACTTTCTTTTATAGAGATCAATGGATTGGCAGCCTGCCTGAAAAATAAAAGCTTAGAAAGTGCTGCTTCTGTAATCCCCTCCCAAGATGTAGTTGCTAATGGACTGAAGTCAGTTTCAGGACTTATTCAGCTGGAAGCTGTTGATGGGAAATCTAACAGCATGGAAGATTCAACAGATGAGGTTCAGTCCATGGATGTGAGGTACAGACTGGATCTACCAATAGGGGTTGTGCAATTCATATGAGACACAGGATTTTGGGGTTGGTTTGTTGATACTTTACTACTTTGCATCTCACATCCCCCCCAGTGTGGCTGCTGGGTGTGTGCTGGGTGTGCTCTGCTCCTGCCAGGATGTTTGAGACAAGAGCCACAGAACCTCATCTCACTCTCACATATTTGGGGGAGAAGACTCTGAAATCCTTCCACAGTCTTTACTTATGGATTCCATACAAGTTTGCCCAAACCTTTCAGACAGTTCTGTGAAAGCAGCTCTACTGTAGATATTGTTCTGATGGCACCATTTTTAATTTGGCTGCTTAGCTGTGAGGCAGGAGCATTTCTGCCTCCATACAAACAGAATAAAGAAAACGATGGATTTTGAATTTTAAGAACTTAACAAGTAGAAATGTATAGAAATCAGTTAATAACTTTGTGATTTTAAATACTCTCACATTTTGATGGCAGGATGTGCAGAAAAGAAGGATTTTTAATTTAAGTTTTTTTATTTACGTATTTTTATACATCGGCAGTTAATTTAAGGCTGCTAAGACAAAGCTAAGTCTGAATTTTAAACGTGGAATTGTTATACTCTTCTCCTTTAATCAGTAAGCCAGCTGAACCTCTCATAGTGTTTCGGTATTTTCAGCAAATATGCATAAATATGTAGAAAGTGCCCTACTGGGACAGATTAGAAGTCCATGTAGCCCATTATTTGGTCACAGAGAGTATCAATAAGAAAAACTAGTGAGGGAGAGCACCTGAGCCCACCACTTCCTGCAATCCAGGATCACACTGAGGTGTTGCCTTAGGGATATTGAGGGTGCAACTCTGCCTTGGCCTTTCAAGTGGCCACTGGTCAACGTGTTGCCTATGAGTTTATCCAACTCTTTTTTTTTTTTACCTGCTGATGTTTGTGTCCAGGACCTCTCCTGGAAGCAAGCTGTACAGTACAGTCTCTCTGGGTAGATTATGTTCTTTGATCCCTTCTTGGTGGCATTGGGCACCTCTTACATTTTGTGTTGCAGGATTTCATGCACAATAGTTTTGCCCTCCACTCATCCACTTCTACATTATGGTTTAGAAATGGCTGTGAAAGCCTTACTCTGCGTTCTCTTCTCCAAACTAAAATGCACTAGCCTTGCTAGTCTCAGCAAAGCAGCTGGTTGCAGCATTTCTTAAATTTAATTATGGGATTTCTATGTCTGAAGTATATCATAAGGTCTTAAGAAATAACTTTTTATTTAAGTTGTAAAATGTTTTAAGTGTTTGCAGGATCAGGACAGTAATGTGAAAGGTGCAGTAAACATTTATGTAAAGGAATGGTGCAGGGGCTGAAATAATGATCAGTAAACACAGTTCAGTAAACTGTCAGAGATGTGGGTTCAGGAGATGAGTGCTCATGGCACACAGCTACCACAAACCTTAATCGTTAAGGGACATAGGTTAAGTATGACCTTCCATCCTGAATAGGGCAATGTCTCTTTCTTTGAGCTGGGACATTCTCTAGGTAAAGGCTTGCTGCAGCTGCCTTAAGATGAGTGGTAGTTTCTGAACAGTCAGAGGTTTAATTTGATTGTTGCTTAATGAAAAGTTATACACACCTTATTCTGTGTCTTTCTTTCCTTTATCTTTTGTACAGCCCGGTTTCAAAAGAAGAACTTATCTCTATCCCTGAATATTCACCCATGAATGAACTCATGCCAGGTGTTTCTTTGGACCAAAATGGGACAAGTAATGCCAAGGCTCTTGAAGACCTCTTGGATTTCACAGGCCAAGCTACCTACTCCAAGATGTCCAGTGATACCCTTAGCCTAGATGACTGTAACAAAAACTTGATTGAGGGATTTAACAGCCCGGGACAGGAAAATACACTTAATTCTATCTGTTGACAGCCTCGCTTTTCAGCAGAACAGATACAGGTACAGTATTGTGATAAACATCTTAGGTATAATAAATTGCTGTGATTGCTTACTAGCTTCCCAGAAAATTACAGAAGTTGTACACAGCAGTGTGGAAAGAGAAAGCAAGCTGTTCTCCTAGGTATTTAAATTCATGATGTTCTTTGATATTTGCAGCTGTATGAAAACTGGCATCTTATGTAAACTGACTGTAACATAGCAACCACGAGTGTCTGGTAAATGGAAACATTTCCTTTATGCATCCAGAATTTCTTCATTAATACAGTACCTTTCCTGTATATCTTTGGAGCCTATTTGCATGAAGAAAACAGTTAAAAGTGGGGCCAGTCTATGCAATGGTAGTTATTGCTGCTGCTTACTCTTTGCTGCTGCTATAAAACTTGTGGTGTAGAATCACATACCCTGAAAATCCAGCATAGTAAAACACCATAGTAGGCTTCAGTGACAGTTTCAAAGTACAAAGCCATAGTCAGGTTTTTTGCAAGAGTCTATTCTAAATTACAAAACTGAGGTCATCTAACTTGCATAGCTGACTTGATATTCTTCTCTCTCTTTTTAATTGACAGAGGTTACAGTTTCTGGAGGATATATATCCCTGTGATGCTACTGGCAGTAAAATATGAGCTTGTCACTTGAAAAAGCTTCTGCAGTCCTTGAACACTGGATTTCAAATAACCAGAGCTGAATATAACTTGTCTTCCCAGGGAATATGTTGAATAACTGGCTGCTTTTGGTAGAAACCAATGATCTAGAGCCTTGATGGTTTCAGGGAAGACAGAGCGTGCATTAGAATTTGAGCTTTAGCTGCTAATAAAGCACTTATTTCTTCTCCTAATTTAAAATTCATCTCAACACTTCACTGTGATTTTTACCTGTGCATTTTATTTTTAAATAATTCTTTCCTAAGCTTGATCACACATCCATTTAAACATCTTTCTCTTGTAAATAATGATGGGGTTTGCCCACAGTGCATTGAAACAAAATAATATACCGTACTTTAGTTTTGTGCCTATCTTTTTTTGTCTTTAATAAGGAGTTATTGGCAACTTTTATGAGGTGTGTAATTCAAAACTGTAGCTGAAGAGGCTTGAAAAAAATATAGCTGCTGGAATCAAAAAGAGCCTTCTTATTGATTGTGGAGTGTGGGAACTATCCCCTTATGATTATGTCGACACTGTTAGTCACTAGTGGCACTTACTGGTTAATATTAATTAGTCTGGGAGCAACTGTCAACTGTGTTTAAAAACATATTTGTGTAACACCTGTAAGCAAAGTAGGCAAAATGCCAAGTGTAACCCCATAATATATATGTAGTATAGCTGTAGTAGATCCGAGTGAGTGATCAGGAGGGTGAAGTAACACGTTAACCTTTGAAGATGCAGACACTTGATTGTTACCAGCAGGCTTTCTATCACACAGAGAAGTATTTTGTCTTCCTGTAGGCTCAACAAAATGGGATTTGGTCAGCAGCAAAACAATAAGTGAATGTCAGAAACACAAAGGCCAAGATGCACGCAGGAACACTGGGGGCCCTTAATGTTCTGTAAACATCTGTGTGGAACAGTCCACATCAAGATGTACAAGGTCAGGACATCATGTGCCATACAGTGTTAACTTTATTTCTGTTGGTGAACCTTTATGCTAGATCAGGTGCTGCTTTGAGGACATTTTGTCCAGTCCCTTATAAGAATAAATTATAAATACAACTGTCTTTGGACACTAACACAAAAGATATGAAAACCTGGGGGGAGGGGGTGTTTAGCCTTTTTTTTTTCCCACGTGTAAGAGTTCACAGCGTAGATTGAGCTCAGTTGTAGCACCATTCTTGTGCTCTTAAAAGTCAGCAATGGGAAAGTAACCAGTGATATGATGTGCAATGCCTAAAAAAATCATACCTACAACAACCCAGCTCTATTTATGTTGGTGTACTTCAAAGAAATACTTTCTTTTGACTGTGCAGTAAGCTGTAGCATGGTACTGTGTCTTCCAAATTAGTCCTTCATCTATTTCCTAAATAATAAACAAACAGAAACAGTTTGTTTTGCTGTAATACATTGTGTTTGACAAATGTCATATTATATTTTATTATGGTGTCATTGTATAACCTGTAGATTTCTGTATTTGCATGACCTGTATAGCATGTATAAAGGTGAAATACATTTTCATTTATGAATCTGACTTGTTTCTTAGCGCTTTTTATTCCGACAACAGTATGACTGATTTAAAAATACATGTATGTTAATTTGTTCTGAGGGGTTTTCTGAAGGAGGGTGTAATGTTGAATGAAGGAGTGGTTGTCAAAACCTCAGAATATTTCACCATTGTTCCCAGTGCCATATATTCATTTGCTTTCTGAGGTCCTGCCAATACACTGAGGAAATGCAGGCTGGTGGCTACAGAGCCTTAAGGTGTGGACTCCAAATTGTGGCATCCACAGGGCTGGTGACAGTATAGGGACCAGTTTGCAGCCTCAGCCCCTGCTCTCTGGCAAAGAAAATAAGTAAAAGAAAACTTGGGAGCTGTGGTAAGAAGACACTGTTCTGTTTAGTGTGCAAGAGCTGTTCTGTAAGGGTACCCGTGACATAAATGCTGGACTTGTCTTCAAGCTACAGGCACACACTGCTGCTTGGAAAGGGACTGGCCTGGAGCTGCTGTTAGTTCTCTAGTGAAATGCTGAGGGGAAATTTTTTATAAATATCTTTTTAAAATCATCATTTCAGTCAAAATTGCAAATGAGAGAATCTACTTTTATTATGATGTGTATTAATACTTTCCATGGTGACAGTTCATTTAATTTGTATTGACTCCTGAAACATTCATGTTATTTGTCCACTGAATTATTTACTAAGATTGAAGGAAGTAAGATGAGTATTTGTGAAGAAAGATATTGCATATTTACCTTTATATTTGCTTTCAAATGTAACTTTTCAAATTTGGCTAAATATCTGGAGCAGGTATTGTCAGCTGAGGGATTAAATCGCTGCTTCTTGCTGTTGATGATGTAACTTCTTCATACCAGCACCATCCCAGTGTTTGCTGCTGTGATTCAAGACTCTGCAATGAGCTTTACTTTGAATTTGTCAGTGGTCTTGCAGCTGCAGTGGAGGATCACTAGTGATTCACACAAGTCTGTGATAGAGCTTTTCTGCTATTATTTTATATAACTATTAGTAAGTTTCTAATACATTAATAACACCTGTCAGGTAATTTGGCATCACAGTAGCTTTCTGATTAGGTTCAGCACTTTCCATGGTGTTGCTCTGGAAATGGCACCCAAAGCTCGTCTTGGATCACAGCAAAGGCTCTGAGCGGACCTCTTGTCTCCCCAGGGAGTTAATTTCAAAACAAAATTGCATCGGTGAGGGGTGGATCTGGACCCCCAGGCTGCATTTTCATCTAGTGGTGAACAGCTAGAAGCAGGGGGAATCATCCTCTCTCCTTTAATTGTACAAATGAGATGTGTGCAGAAAGGTGTAGAAGTAGCACAGGTTGCTACTCTGGCTGGCAGGGTGGGGATCTTCTCTCTGCCACCTCTCATAGAGAGCAGCACCTTGCCCTGCGTCCCACCCCACCTCAGTCCCAGCCTGACAGCATCTACAGCTCAGGTACCCCTGCCATCACCCCTCTCCTGTTCAGGCATTGTCAGTGTGGCACTGCAGCTCTTGTGGTAGCACAGTGTAGGTAGCACAGTGGCCTTCAGCATTGATCACGCTGGTTGGAAAAGCCTGAGATCCCATGATAACTGGGCTTCAGTGCTGCACAGCAGCCTGGAAACCCTAGCAACCCATCCTTCCCATTAAGGTTTAACTGTATTAAAATGTGGATAGTTCAATATTCAAGAGCTGAAATCTAGACTGAGGTTTCTATCTTGTTTTTGCTAAGCCTGGCCTGTGTCCTGCACAAGAGGGAGACTGTCCTGTTAGTGGCACAAATGAATCAGTGGAAATATGCTGCTCCTTTTCCTGATTTAGTGACCTGTGGGACTTCTGCCTTACTTCTCTCTTCTCCCTCCTTATTCAAGAACAAGGTAGAGACTGAAAAAAATCTCTTCATTTGCATTCATTTCAGGATCATGTTGTTCAGGCTGTTGGTTGCCTCCAAAACCAGCATGCAGAGTAGTGGTTCACTTATGTTGCCACTGTGTATAGGTGCACAAATAGACCTAAATGGCAGTTACCTGACATTGGGGATGTTGGTTTTCAATATCAGTATTAAATTCTGAAAAGTGTATTATTACTGCTGAGCCACTATGCTAAAATCTGGAAAATATATTGTATGTTATGACTGAATGCAATTTTCTCTGGATTTTCTTTTTAGTTTTCAGGAAAGCATGTTTTAAATTCAATCTCTGCAGAATGCATACACTTAAAAATAACAGAAAACGTATAATATTCAGATGCATTTTTGTTATTACTGTTAGTGCAATAATACCTATCCAGAAAACCATGAGCCACAATGTTCATTTCTCCCCCACTTTGTTATCTCATCATTTATCTTATCCTTATGATCTCCTACAGCTGAAGAGAAGGTGATGCTGTTCACTCCAATTTAACGTGTCTGTTGAAGCAACTTGTGAAGTGGAAAAGTCCTTAAAACTGCAGGCTGAAACTGTAAGAGAAAGGATATTTAAGCTTTTAAATAATGATGTAAAGTATAAAAGAATGGTTTCTTGATCACCAGAATTTTAGATACTTGTTTTCTTCCCAGCAGCCTTGTTTGCTCTCTAGCTTGTGTATGTTTTACAGCATTTTGATTATTCAAGACTGAGCTTAGTAATGTTTTTAAGCTAGTGGGTTTGATGATTACCTGAGGCCTGCAATTTTCAGGATCAAAACAGAGGCTCTGGAAGATAGCATGTCATGTTCACTTGGGAGCTTTACAAAAATAGATGTGTATCCTTGCTATAATCAAGCCTTAATGATTTCCAGAGAAAAAACACCTATGATGCAGAAGAGATCCAATGAATAGAAGGAGCAGTAAGCAATGAACTGCATGCTCTAGGAAGTCCTTGCTCTAAGAATAAGTTTTTAAATAGTTACATAAATAGCTCAAACCAGCAGCTTTGCATGATCACTTAGATCTTCTTACTCTGCCTACAAGGAATAACTTGAAGTCCACTGCAATTGTAGGTGATTGACGTTGTAAAATAATGGACCCAAGGATATAAAATTGTATAACTGAAAAAAAAAATTGTAAGAGATTTTCAGAATCAGGGAAATTACTCTGTCAGTATTTCCTCATGTTTTTTCTAGAAATAATAGCCCCTCTGACCAAATTCAGTAAGCAGCACAGTAAGCAGGATCAGGGCAATACCTGTAACCTCATATTAACATGCTTGGACATCCCTTTTCAGAGTAACTTCTCTTTTAAAATACAGGTGGCAGCATTGTCTGAAATACGATTTTTAGCACCTTAAATATGCAAAGCTGTAGGGGTTTATACCACTAAATTCTATGGAGTTACTCCTAATTTTCCTGGTGTGAAGTCTCAGTCAGGAATAATTTCCACTCCTTTTTTCTTTTCTTAAACCTCTTAGCATTTCAAATACAGAAATTCAAAAGAATACAGATTCTGGCCATTGCCTGCTGGAATGGTTTGTTCTCTCAGTTCCTGGAGATAGACTGCCCACACCACAGCTGGCAGAGAAACAGAAGTCTGAGGAGTCTTTCAAAGACTGATTGTGTGCAGTAGTGTTTCAGGGACAGCAGTGAAACCCTGCTGGCATGGGCAACAGGTACAGTCCTGGTGAGGCATGGCTAAAACTTCCCTGGCTGAAGACTGGGTCAGAAGTTCTTCCCTTTTGGCAAGCAACATTTGCATTTCTAACCTACATTTTTACAAGGTTAATTTATGCTAATGTTCTTGGGCCAGTGTTGGACTTTCAGGCAGGTGTCCTGCAGCAAATGAAACTGCGGGTGGATTTAGCAAATAAATGAGCTGATGAATGGGTGAAGGTCACAGTCACTAAAGAATGGTAAGAAACTTTGCACATATTTACTACCACATAATTACTATTAAAATTCCTAAGACAAATCAGTATCAGTCATGCCCACAATGTTGTCTCGAGCTGAACGTTTTGAAATTTTATCTCTGCTCAGTCAGACTTTAATCCTGCTGTTTTACTGCAATTTCTCCTTCTGTCATCTTTCCAAGACCTGGCTCTTGCACAAGCAAAGAATTGCAGCCTTTCTGCACCTCTGCCTTCCTCCTCAAATTCATCTGCTGTGGCCTCTTGGGTGATAAGCTCAAGGCCTTTGCTTTTAAAATCCTCTTACTGCATTTATGTCACACATTGGTGTTAGTTCATACACTGAGATTGTTTTTACTGGTATTTTGCCAAAATCCTACCAAGTTCACACGGGCTGTACACCCAGCAGCAATGGCACATTTTCATGTGTTGTTACAGGAAAGCCACAATAACCTTATAAATAAAACACAGGCTTTGTTACATCATGAGAGCCCAGGCTTGCTGGAGGCTCTCTTTGAACAGTAATTTGGTGATGCTATCAGAGCCAAGTCATGCTGTTAGTCATCCTCTCACATTCCTTCAGGTTTTAATTAAACAATCACTTTCCAGCTTTCCTTAAATTTCTAGGCTAAAGAATGTAAGACGTATTTCCCCAATTAAGGAGGGAGTCATTACCTGTTGCTTTGAGCCTAGACTGAAAAAAGTATCATAGTTCCACAGAAAATTGTTAAAGTTCTTACAACAGAATTTGGGGGTTTTTGCTTCATTCTGGAACAAATTCTTGTCTTGTCTGCATAAGGTATTACAGATTTGAGGTTCCTTTGACAAATAACCTCAGGAATTGACTTAAACCCCAGTGTCTCATTTTTTATAAATTAAGAGAAAGAACTGATGCTCCTTTGCTGGGGACTTAGAGGTTTAGCTAATTTTGCTCCACTGAATGATAGAAATATTTTTTTATTACTACCATTAGAAGAAGCAAATGGCCAACATGCCTGCAAAGAATTAGGCAGGTCACTCATTTCATAGCAGGAGACACACTCTGTGGCTTGGTGAAAGCATTTTGATAAAAAAGTGCCTGACTGCATTAAGGGATAGGCATGGGTGAGAGGCGGAGGAAGAAATCATGAACGTGAAACTCTTTCAAAAGCAGAGATCCAAGTTAATGAAGCCATGCAAACCTAATCAGGAGGCATAACAAGATAGTGAAGTACAAAAGAAAACATTTCCCTTTAGGTATTATGAGAGGTTGGCTGATAAAACCATGATTTAACCTTGGTCAGCAGTTCTTGACAGTAGATCAAGATCATCTTGTGGGTGTTGACTTCACCAGACCCTCTCTCACTGCTCCAAGATGCTTCCTCCCTTTTTACTATCACCATCTACAGGCTCTGTCTGCAGACACCAAAGCGAATTGTGTATGACAACCAAGCCAACCCACTCCTACAACAAGATTTTAATGTCATTTATCTGCTGCACCTCAGTGGAGAGCATGTGTTCAGCAGCAGCTGCTGTGGTGGTCAGCCCTGGCAGTGCAGGAAAGCCCAAGTGATGCTCCCCAGCACAGCTTGTTCTCTCCTTGCTTCTGTGCCTGACCTTGCCAGTGATCAAGGAGATATTTTATTTCCACCTTTTTTTTTTATTAATTAACATAATACAGTTCAGCAAAGGTCAGTGCCAAGAGTAACATTTTATGTGGAAAATGAAATGCCTCCTTGAGAGAACAGATACATAAGATCTGTCTGCTGTCAAGGGCTAGTTCCTGCTTTTGAATTTTAGGTAACTTCCATTCATCATTTCCAAGTATTTAGCATGCAAACCACAGTTGTGCTCTTTCCAAAGGGAATGTTTACTAAATTAAGCATTAAAGGAATATGAAAGTGATTCTCTATTCTAATGATACTTAATTAGAAATAAAACATGGAAATAGATTAAAATAATTAGTCTTAATAAGCAGTAATTGCCAAGTCTTGTGCAACAGAATAGCCTTCCCAATTTAGAGGTGGAGAATAATGATGCTGTGGAGCTGCTAATAGACACTGATTTAAATATTAATTTAACTTGTAAAGTACGTGTAAGTTGTTTTTTACTTAAACTACATGGTCCTAACCATAGAGATCCTTGTGTGCTTACTATCCATCAGGATAGTATCCATCCTGCTATCCATCAGAATAAATATATGTTGGATCAAGACCATCTGAGGGAATGTCAAGTAAATAGGTTAATTATGAAATTTGATAATTTATTTTATGTCATGTAGAAGTTTATCCTATGCATGCAGAGGCCGTCTGTACTTAGGGCTCAGTGTGTGCTTCAAGTGAGGTGTCTGCTTTAAGTTTTACTGCAGTGGTAGCCCCCCTACATGCAGAGATCAGGCAAGCCACTACAACAGCTGAAGCAGGGAACAAATCCAAATCTTTTTTACTGTTAGTTCGACTTTCTGAATCTTGATAATGGAAGTGTGGCTGCCTATACAGTGATTATCCCACATATTGCCATATATGTCAAACTGGGACTGCACCTTATCTGGTTGAGCCACCCAGGCTGGACCAGGGTTCTTTGGCAAAGTGCAGATCAGTGGCATCTGTCTGCTTCAGTCTCACTTTCTCCATCTAAAGCTCACTGAGCCTGTTCTCATCCTGAACGTCTATTAACAAAAATTCCAGCACGGCAAAGAGGAAGCAAGTGGTGTTTGGTGCAGCTTGCCACTGTAATTCTGTGCCCTATGGGTCAGTAAATTTTCTGCAGTCCCTTTTAATTGGGAAAATGCTACAAATAAATTTAAAAATAATCTTATAATTCTATATGAAAATGTCAAAGTATTTTGGTGAATGCAGGAAATTCTTTTATACAGCAATCTTGTGGAGTTGCTTGGGTTTGAGCTAGTCCACAGAGAACTGAGCAGGATCCTGTGGACAAAGACAGCAAACAGATTAATAGCTGTGACAAGGGATCCCTCAATCCCACCTACAGCCCCCAGGCTTGAGAAGACAGAAAATGGAAGATAATGCACTGCTGAAAGATCAGTCCTGTAAAAGGAAGACAGGAAGAGGAAGATGTCAGCAGCTAAAAGTCCAAAGGACAGCCAAAGTTGGACAGACCACTCTGTCTTCAGAAGCTCACACTGGTGTTCAGAACATAAGGAAACTGAGACTATCCCTTTGAGAGAGGCCAAGAGTAAGCAACCCTTCTTCTCCACTCTCTATTCGGTGAATACAACTTCACCCTGTTAGGCCATGGTTTGATGACAGAGTAAATGCAACACTATGGCTCTTGGCTGGATCAAAAATGTCAAGACTGTGTAACACAGAATGCTGAGTCTGGTTGTTTTTTTGGCTTAAATTAATTTGTTTTAAAAAAAATGTTGACAAGGCTAACTTGGTAAGCTTTACACCAGATCAGGTATCACCTGCTTGTGCTGCTGTAATGATACTGTATCAGGTATCACCCTTCTTCCTTTAGCTACTGTAAAAATACAAAACCAACATCAGTTGCTTAGCTTGGGCTAAAATGGTGTGCCTGCATCTGTGCTGAATCAAAGTTATATTAATGAGCTGATCTAACAATGCACCAAAGTAGCATTCAAGATCCTTGACCAACAGCCTTGGATGCCAATGTAATCTAGACAGCATCAGTGTCTCTTTGGTTTTGTGTGATCTATAAATCTCTTTCTGAGTGGTTTTCAGCCATAAGAAGGTACTTTGTTTTGAAAGGGTTACAGTATGTTCAATGAGTGATTCTGCTATTTATAGCTCCTGAAGGAAAAACTGACACCAAACCTGTTGGGCCTGCTGGCTATCAGGACTGGCAATCGAGGCAATTAATGCATCCCAGCAGCCAAGAGAGCCTTCACACCACTGGGACTGATCTGATCCCAGGTAAGGAGAGTGCTGCCATCCTGTAGTGCGTGTTCTGACGGGAACTCCAGGAACTTGCAAAAAGTCTTGGAGAGCGCTGCCTGACACCTTGCGAGGCACTCCGACCCTCAGAGCAGCAGCAGCCTGGGACAAGGAAGCCATGGCCCCCTCACCTGCGGGCTGGGGGCAGCGCCATGGTGGGTACAGCTGTGGGGCCAGACTCGTCTGGCCTCAGGGAGTCCTCAGTCCAGCCTCTCCTCCCTGATCCACTACAGGGCAGCCAAGACCAGTGAAAGGGCCAGGATTGTGGTGCCTGCCCAGGTCCTTGGGGCCTGCCCCACTCCAGCCACCCCTGGCCCTGCACAGGAGCTGTCAGCTGCTCCTTGGGCCTGAGGGCAGTGGGAAGTGTTTCAGAACCACAGAATATTCTGAGCTGGAAGGGACTCAGAAGAATCAAGTCCAACTGTTAGCCCTGCACAGGACAGGCCCAACAACCACACCATGTGCCAGAGAGCACTGTCCAAAAGCTTCTTGAACTCTGTCAGACTTGGTGCTGTGACCACTTCCCAGGGGAGGCTGTTCCAGTGCCCAACCACCCTCGGGGTGCAGAACCTTTTCCTGATACCCAACCTAAACCTCCCGTGACACAACTTCAGGCCATTGCCTTGGGTCCTGTCACTGGTCACCACAGGAAAGAGATCAGTGCCTGCCCCTCCACTTCCCCTCCTGCGGAAGTTGTAGACCACGATGAGGTTTCCTCTAGGAACAAGCCAAGTGACCTCAGCCCCTCCTTAAATAGTTTCTTCTCTAGACACTTCACCATCTTTGCAGGCCTTCCCTGGACACTCTCTAATGGCTTTAGATCTGTGTTATACTGTGGCGCCCAACACAGCCCCCAGCACTCGAGGTGAGTCCGCCCCTGTGTTGAGCTGACCGGGACAATCCCCTCCCTTGCCTGGCTGGCGATGCTGTCCCTGATGCCCCCCAGGACACGGCTGACCCTCCTGGCTGCCGGTGTCACGGAAGGGCTCTGCTTCCCGCAGGGCGTTGCAGTGGACGGGCTGTTCAAAATTCAATACCCGGCAAGGGCCAGCGCACCCCGTCCTCTCTGGGCTACCGCGNCGGCGAGGGGGCGGGGGCCGGTGCCGCGGGCAAGGGGAGCCGGGGCGGCCGCGGTCATTGTCCCTGTCAGCGCCGCCTGCGCGGCCGGAACGAGCGGGCCGGGGTACGCGGGGCTCCGTCGCTCTCCGCCGCGCCCACCGAGGACCGGCGATCGGCTTGGCCCGGCTCAGCGCGGCCCGGCCGGCACGGGGGAGGTGAGTGGGAGGTGCCGCCCTCGCTCCCCGCTCTGGCCCGGGCCGTGCTGGCCGGTGGCAGCGGAGCTGCGGGGACGAGAGCTCGGCGGGGATTGTGCTGCACCCATGCTGGGTCTGCTGACGGCGGGGTAGCCTGGAGCAGCGGCACCCGGACCCGCCTCTCCCCGCGTGTGTGCGTGCATGTACAGACCGTGTGTGCCGTGGTGCCGTGCGCGGGGGCCGTCAGGAGGTTTGGGAGGGCCAGGAACAAAGCATAGGGCAGGGGCACACACCCAAGTGGCCGCGGGGCTGTCGGCCGTGCCCCCGAGTCGTGACTGTTCCGGAATAGCCGTGTTGCTGTGAGCCCTCTGGGCCAGCAGCACCGCAGAGCTGAGGTTGCTGCTCACTGTTACGGTAAGGACACCTTAGAGGTGAGCAATGCATAAATACCAACAGTCCCTGTTTCCAGTAATTTATATGTTGTCACACGCAGAACCACACCAGTTAAAGTCTATAGTAACTTAGAATGGTACAGGTTTTGTGTAACAGTCACAGCTCGGTTTCAGTATGTCTTTGGTTTAGCTTAATATATTTTCCAGATGGAGTCATGCCAAAGCAAGATGAATTGGTGCAGATTTGAACGAATCTGTGGTTTTTGTGATACTTCTTTGGGTGGTTTAGTTGATTATGCACAGTTTTTCATACACATCTGAGTGGGTGGTAATGTCTCGTAAGGAGCTGGGGATAGAAGTCTCCTCACTTGGCTCGACTCCACCTAGGGCAACAACACCTAATTTCTACTGCCATTTTTAAATGCCCCAAGTCACTAATAAATAAAGTTTAGATTCCTGAGTTGTAAGGGTTTAAAACAAAGGCTGCTCAAATTGCTGGGAGATTTTAATTACCTGCTTACTTTGTGTTTGTGGACCTCAAGGAAACGTGAATCTTCTGTGAAAGTCTTGTTGGGTGTGGATGGCTGGAGGAAGAGCATGGAAGAGGATGCCAGGAAGGGAGGGGAAGAAACATGCAAAAGGCATGAAAGGATCTTTGGTGAAGGATGTCATGTTGTGGCAGCCTGACACAGGGCTGGGCAGAGAGGGGCAGAGAACACAAATGCCTGTCTTTCCCTTTCAGGATTTTTCTAATTTTTTTTGTTTGTTTTTAATATTGGTGTTGATGAGGTGAACTGAAATTAATTAACTTCCTTTAGTGACACACCCTGTTATCCTGATAAACAGCTGTCTATCTTGAGTGTCCATGCACTCCTCCACATCTGCCTTCAGCAAAAGAACTGGTATTTCTGCCACTGCTTTTGTAAGAGTCATCAAACCAACTCTCCATGTGCCTGTGCTGGGACAAGATGGGCTTGATTTTGGTGCAGTCTTGGCTTGTGGGTGTTCACTCGTCAGGAGGTAACGTAGGCTGGGTTGGTGTTGCAGGCCAGCTTGTGAGGGATGTGGCTGCACACAGTTGGGTTTGCTTTTCCTCTCAGGTGACAGCGGGTGCTTGCTGTGTGCAGGGAAGGGAGGAAACACGCTGGAGTCTTCCAGCAAAGATGCATTTTTCTGGTATTACTGGGGAAGGCAGCGTGGACTTCCCAGCCTCCTGGCAATGCTGCTCTACAGCATTGCTGATTCTGAATAAATAAGGGTCTTATTTTGGTTTTGTGGTGGTTTTGTGACACCAAGGTGAAAAAGCTAAGGTTTCCATCATGGTTTGTATGTTTTGGAGTGCTTTCAGTAGGCAGGAAGTTGTTGTGGTCTGTCTGTGGGACTGACACAAGCAGATTTAACATGCTTCTGGTGTCCCCTTAGAAACTGGTTGGCAGATGTGGCTGGGTATGGTGCTGTAACATTTAAAGCTTTGTAGTGAACAGGTGTTAAAGGCCTCTAATTCAGCGCGTTATAGAAATGGCTTGATGATGTATTTATGGGTTGGGCTTTCTTCGTGTAAAAAAAGAAGTTTGAGAGTGAAATATTTATTATTTGATACAAATTTATCCTGCTCAGTCTTTCCAAGTTGGCATTCTAATCTGCTCTTTTGCAAAGGTGAGGCATTGCCTGCTAATTAGTGTAATTAAATGGGTCGGTTGTAAATGAGAACACACTGAAAAGTTATATGCTCAGTAGACCTACTCAGTTATTTTTATTCCTTTGCTCAAATATGCAGGGACAGGGGAATACTTTTTATGTGTTTCAAGCAATTACTTAGAATTAGGTAGGTGGTCCACTAACAAATGTATGCTTGAGCTAGGCCTGTAGTTTCTGTACTAGGTCTTCATCCTATTGTGAATATGAGGTGGAACAATCGTTTTATATCTGTCTGTTTGTGTAGCAAGCAGAGGAGAGTGATCCCCACAGGCTGCCCCTGCATGGCACAGTTGCCTCGCTAGCGTCAGGCCAGGTTGTATGTTAACAGTCCTTGGCATTGGGATACAACCTGTGTAAAGCCTGCCTTCCCCAGCTTGTGCCAAAGAAAAAGGATAAAGCTGAGTAGGAGGACAACTTCTAAAGCCACAGCGGATGCGATTTTGGTAGGTTGGAGGGGTGCTTCTGGTGATGGGGAGGCCCAGTCTCTCACCAGATAAACTCGAGGGGTGATACATGCAGTAGGAGTGTGGTGCTGCCTCCTGCCATTGCTGCCCTCCATTCCCAGCTGCTCTACCACAGCTGCCTGGGGAGGTGCTGTGGACCAGATCTGGAAATTTTTTAAATATAGCATGGCAAGAAAAATGGAGGGGGGAAGAAAAAGAGTTATCTCCCTGATGATGTTGGTGGTGAGAATTTAGGCTGTGAGACTGCAGTGGCCTCAGATCTGCCACGAAATACTGTGGAGACTCAGAACATATCCTTGGAGATGCGGAGGGTGCTCCAAGAGTGATAAAAGCCCAGGAGAAGGGATCTTTAATCATAAAGAGCCGTTGTTGAATATCAGAGAGCTGTGAGAGAATTGAGGATGGAAATTTGGCTCTCAGTCATTTGCATTGATCTGTTACCTGCTGAGTTGTCTAAAAGAAGGAATAGTTTAGAAATCCCTCAGCCAAGTTTCATTTGTCTCAGCGGGTGTGTGTCCTTGACTTAAACAGCTGTTCCAGCTCATAGTTTTCAAAGCTGTCACATGTGTCCGTCCCTGAGGTGGTGAGCCTTGAGATGGGAGTCACCTCCATGTGCTGGCAGAGCTGAGTTAACAGTGGAGATTGTACTGAAGCCTGTGCAGGAAGCATTGACTACAGGAATCCTGTTACAGGTTCAGAAAAATGGAGACTAGTTTGCTGGGAGATGGTTCTCTGCTTTTATACTTTTTCCTGAGCATTTGGTGTTGGAGGTGATAAGATTTGCCTCAAAGATGAGTGGGCAAGAACATGCCAGGCTTGTGTTCTGCTTGGATGGTGGCTGGAGTGGGCATTGCATGAGACAGCCTTTGAATCGGCTCTTGTAACCTACACAGTGGATAAGTTGCCAATTCTATACTTTTCGTTTAACGACGGTATAAAATACTTTCTGTATTGCAGACTTTAAAAAAAAAAAAAAAAAGAACTTGAAGTCTGGATTGCAGCTGAGCTTTTAATTTGAATGTATTTCTGTCAAATACTTGGTTGTCCTGGTATTGAGAGTCTCAATTCCTGTTTTTTCTTTCTTGACAGACACTGCAGCAGTACAGACTTTGGTGTGTCTCTTGCAGCTTCCAATTGATCCCCGCCTAGAAGGCAGTCAGTGAAAAGCTTGGAGCTGCTCCTTATCTTTTTTGGGCAAAGTAAAAGAGAGAATAATGATGTGGGTAGTTTTTACAGCAAGAGTCAGTGTCAGTCAGCTGGGGGACCAGCCTTAGAAACCTGCTTATCCCTCTCTGCTCTGAAAGGTTTGCAGTGGTGGTCACGCAATGCCTCCGAAAGGGATGGGGAATGACATCTCCCTTCACTTTAGGTGAAAGGCATTGAAGAGCAGTTCCCCGGTGATAAACACTGTTAGTATTGATTTGCTCTTTGTGAGTCCTGAACAGGGTTTCTTCCATGATCTGTTGGAGATGATGGAAGGCACCAAAAAAGCATGTAAAGCAGTCCACACATTTATAGTCTGTTCCAGGAGAGTTAACAACTTCTACTCAGTCTGTGCTGTTTTCTGCAGGGCTTTAGCTGTTTGGGGCTTGCTGATTTTGGGCTCCTTGCATTAGAAAGAGCTCCAGTTCCCTTCTGTGCAGCTAGATGACTGCAGTCATTTGTGATTTCTTGTTTCATGCTGGAGAAAGTCAAACAGATAGATTGTTCTGTTGAGGAGAGCAAGTTGTTAAAAATTTATAGCCTTTCTGAAAGAACATGTGTTCAAGTTGGCACATTCCATACAATTTCTGGTCATTTTTGAGTTACTTGTCTCAAGATACTCCTTTCAGGATTATAAAGGAATTTTGTACTTGTCAAAACACTGATATCCCAAGGGTGGAATCAAAGGAGAACTGGTAGCAGGCTTGAGGCCGTTTTCCCAAGAGGGAGGTTGTCTGATTCCAGTTCCAAAAGTCAAGGGAAAGAAAATAAAGGGTGGGATTCCCATTAATATTTAAAAACTATCTAAGCACAGTTACTGATAACTCTTCCAATGAGTCACTTATTGTTGTAACATAACAAACACAAGCAGCACTCTGAACCTAATAATGCTGCTTAGTTAAAATAATAGTTCGTCATGTTTTCATAGTGACAGCATCTGACAAAGTACAGCAGAAGGTCTTGGAGAAATTCAGAGCCCAGAGCAGCCAGGTCTTGGCACCTCTGCTCCATCATGACCTGGCTTTTCAGAAGCACCTGGATGGCTGACTTGCAAACTGTAAGGCCTTCACTTGATTCAAGTAATTCTGCTACAGACAGGCTTGCTACCTGATACCATCCTACAAAAAGCTTGTGTTTGGTATGGAACCATATTGCTGGTTAGTTGAGGTGACTTAAACCTCGGTTTAGCAATGTTTACGAATTCTGTATAGATTAATTTGCAATTCTGGTGTTACACTGGGAGTCTTGGTGGCAGGGAGTGTCTGCTGCCTTCCTGTGGTGTGTTTCTCTGTGAGGAGATCGTATTGCGTGGGTCATTTTTTAGGAGGTGCATTGAAACAAATGAACACTTCTTTCCACTAAACAAAAGAAATGTCATCATTGGAAATTACAGCAGTCCTCCTTATCCTAAGGCAAGATCTAGGACGTGCTGTCACAGTCTTTCTCACGCTTTTAGGTATAATTGTTTAGCCAGTCTCGGAAAGAATAAGGAATTGGTCGTTATGTATGCTCAGTTTCTAGCTTTATCAGTCTGGCAGATCGAGTTCTGTACAGATGGTTGGGTGGGGTTTAATGGTACTTTTGTCTTTTTGGTGTTTACATACTTGTATGAAAATTAGGAATAAAGTTCAGAACTGAAGGGAAGGTAGGAAGAAAGAATTTGATCAGCACATAAAACACTGTCACTCCTAAAAGTTTACCAGAAGAGATGGTAGTAGTGAATCTTTGAGGCTTGTGGGACATGCACCATATTTTGAAATGTGTTACCCAGAGAGTGTGGGTTTTCTTGTTTCTTTCTGAAATACTGTTTTGTAAGGTATGTTTTTATAGGTGAAAATAGGAAACTATTTTGATCACAATATTAGTTTGATTTGAAAAATAATGAATGCTGGCATTGGAGCATCATATCTAACTTTGGCTAGTATGACCTTCAAGTAAGCAAAGGGCCTGAAGTTAATTCATGCTATGCAGTCCTCAGATATATGCCTTTAGGATACAAGAGACAGTGATAACTTCATATTTGAGAGTTCAGAGAACAAATACTTTATCTTGTCCTTGGGGTACTTTGGGGTTGGATTTTTTTTGCTTCAGTATCCCTTGCAACAATTACAACATCGTGCTTTGTTACATGAAAAGATTGATTGTGGAGCAGAAAAACCCCAAACTTTAGAGGTTTTTCTTCAGAGCTAAGCTGTTGCTACATCTTGCAAATAAATGCCTGGTTAGCTTACGGTGCAACTTAATGAGCAGTTTCTAGTATAGGACGTGGCTTGTCTGGTGTCTGCCTGTGGGGTAGGCAGCAGAGGTATGCTGTACATTCTTCTCTTAAGATACTGCTGTTTCAGCCATGAGGTAATCACACCAAAACGTCAAGGATAGCAAGGAGTGATACTTTGTTTGCTCAACCAGTGTGACTGGGGGGTGCGAGGCCCTGGGTCGGGCATGTGGGTGCACACTACTTCAGGTAGTGCCTTAAAGCTTGTGTGTTTTTTTCTCCCTTTTCAATTTCAGTTCATCAGGTAGAAGATTTAGCTAAAGAAATTATTTGAGCACTGGGAGTGTCAAAAAAGCCATACGTTGCTAGCACAGACTAGTCTTCTGTCTCTCTGAGTGTCTGAGCAAATAATTACAGAAAATACCATAGCATATATAGAGTGGCATTGACCTGGGCATATTCTTTCAGTTTCAAGTGGTTGGTTGTTTATTAACTTCAGAGCTGTTGATAGATCTGGTTTTGCGGTTATATTTCTGGACTTTAAAGCATTTTGTGGTAATTAAAAGCTGTAGGCATGGGTATGTGGCTCAAACTTCAGTTTTTAACCAGTTACTTGATAATTTCATTCTGCTTTAATCCTTTGTGTTTGCTAAATAATGAATAATCATTTTGTTCTTATTCACCAATCAGATTACTAGTGAGTTTGTGTATACTTTCATCACTTTTTTCCCAAGTTCCTAGGGGTTTTTTGCAGTCCCAGAGCTGCCTTCAGGAGTCAGGAGGAGCACTTTGCCATAGTGCATCCATTGTATATTTAGAGTGTGTCTAGTTAGTAGGTTATTAGCAGATGAAGTAGAGCAATGAAAAGTGGTCTTTTGTACCTGGTTTGATTTGGATGGAGTATGTGATAACCTAGCAGTTAAGATTTAATAGACTAGTTAAAGCTGCAACCATGTAAAAATTTTGGTGTATATTACAAATTTGAAGTTCAGTATATATGAAGCTCAGGATATAACTCAATGCAAAAGCATTTTCCTTTACAAACTTTATTCTTAAAGCTGTCTGTTTCTCCCCTCTCTATCACCTACAGCATTCAACACATACTAACAATTACACCTCTTTTTTCATTGCTGCAGCTTGCTTGTGAGTTTATTAGCATTTAACAGCAGGTTGAATAGACATCATAAAATGGAGGGGAAAATGGAACAATGATAAAATGTTTAGATCTATAAAGAAAATGTGCTGCATTTTAAGATCAGCAACTAGAAAAAAAAGGTTGCTTGCCTTAAAGTTGGTATTAGAGGTTTACCTTTTAAGTAAAACATCTCAAAAATACACCTCACCCTAACTTTGAAGCTTCTAGTACTACACTTGTTAAAAAAACTTCCTGTTGCAATTTGTAATCAGACTAGTAAATGGTATAATTTTTACAGCTTCAAGAAACTCATAAACAAGTGAGAGAAGATGACAAGATCTAGATCAAGATCACCACGATGGAAACCAAGGTAAATATCTACAGCTTGTGTTCTGAAATGTAGCTCTGTATAAGAATTTATAACTAGGACCTAAAACTTGTAGTAAAGAAAGAAAATTGCATGCAGAATTGCAATTTGTAAAATGTGTTTTGTAGTCGATAGTTTATTGTACAAGCTGAACACCTGTAATTTTTTCCCAGCTCATGATTTTATTACAATTTCTCTTAAGCTGGAAGTGTTCAGTTTTTGCTGTCTGCAAAGAGCATTGTTCACCTTTTGTGTTCTGGGATTTACGACTACCTTAAGCACAAAATCCAAGCTCCAAACTAGTTAAGGTTATTTTTACTCAAGCACCACCCTGTGCGCTTAATGTCTGTAACTTGCTTCTGTTTTGCTGCTTGGCCTACGGGAGGGACTGTTAAAAACCCCCCTAGTTTTCTGTTTTTTAAAAAAACTTTCTAGTTCAAACACCTTGGACTTTCTGAGGTTTGGGGCTGGTGTGTAAACTGATCTTTAGCACAGTTAGACATGCCTTGCAGCATAACACGGACTGAAAACATGTGGAAATGTGGGAGTCGTTGCCCTTTTCCTTGGACATTAGCCTAGCAGCACGTATCTTTGACGTTTGTCACCAGAATAACATCCAGCTTACTTCATGCTGTGAGTTACCTGCCTCATTTTTAAGACTTGCAGTGCAAATTTGAGGTGCTAAAGCCAGTAGGGTGGAATACAATTTCAAGCTTTTGAGAATGTGAAATTACTTTTCTGCTGGTTTTGGATATCTTTTTGAAGCAGGCTGAGTCTGATGACCAAGACCAAGGGAGTTTGGATAACTCAGAAAAATGTGTGAGGTTTTTTATTTGTTTCTTTTGTTTTTAAAAAGGGGAATCCTACCCATGTCCATGCTAGATCGATAGGTGTGAATGTCATTTGAGTAAGGGCAGCCCCAGCTCTCATTAAAATGCAAGCCTTAACCAGACCAACGTGGGACGGCAGCCGCAGTGTGGGTGCTGTTGGAAGTCAGCCATTATGGTTTTAGGAACATCTGTGGTTCTGAGTTTGAACTCATTTGCAGAAATGGAGTAAATAATTTTGCCAAACTGTTCATTTGCAATACATGCACAAAGGAAGTGGCTTGACTTATTTCAACTTAAGTTTTTGTTTGTTTTTTATTAAAGAGCATGTCAAGAGTGTGCAGTGAATACTTGAAAACAAGCAGAGTTGTTATGTCTGGGATTACTTTCTGGTTCTTGTTAGTGGCCTGAGCTATTTTTTCTTTTATTTTAAGGGGATTTTGGCTAAAAACTCATAACAGGTTGCCCTTGTTTTTGTAACTGTAGGTGAAAATGCAAAGCTGAGTGATGCAATTAAACCTTTAATTGCAAAAGCTGCAGTAAGTGTGGAAGTGCATGTGTGAACATGCATACAATTATCCAAAAGGCCAAAGCATCTTTCTCAAACTTGGTTTTTTCTGCAGGAAAAAGCCTACCTGTATGACAATTTAAATATATTTTGTAATGTTTTCAGTCTTTCAGTTTTGAAGGTTGTTTTGGTGTGCAAAGAAAACCTGAAAAGGTGTTTTTCCTCTCTTTTTGAATTTCTTTAGACACAGTTTTTCCTTCCCTTTTTTCTCTTGGCACTGAAAAAGATAGGGAATGCTTGAGAAGTGTGAAAATATGTATAACAGTTGTTTTCAACATAGTGGGAGCTTCATGTATATGAAATTATTTTTAGTTTTAAATGAAAAACTTCAAAGAGACAAAAATGATTGACTTACTACAATTTCAAGTGGGTATTTTTACTATGAAAACTTTCAACAGAGTAAAAGTAAGCCTGGTACTGTAGCCAGGAAAATGCCACTTTGATATCTCGTGTTAATTTTTTTACAAGCTGATTAAAATTATGTACTAAACTCTACTTCCTTAGGAAGTAGATGTTCTCATTAAGAAATTGATTCAATTTTATGGGACTACTCAAAGTGGATTTTATTTTTGCTTTAGGTCCTTATCTCCAGCATTTAGGAGCCCAGAGCACCACAGGCAAAGGCATGCTCATATTAATTATGACTGTGAATATAAAAGCTTTCGTAAGGACCCAAAAAAGTCTATGCCTTGGAGAATAGAGGATGAAAAGTATGGACAAAGCAATTCCAGGTTTGCACCTCATGGAAATAACCACCAGAGAATATATGAACGTAGGTCACCTTCACCAAACCTGAAAAGAATTCCCATGGGAGATGCTTATAGTCATAAGCCCTACAGAACACATTCATCTGAAAGGACTGAAAGCAATAGAAGATGCCAATTACCACCAAAATACTTGGAAATACCTTACAAAGAGCATGATCGTCCGTTTTACCAGCACAAAATGGAGGACAGATACATGTTTGATCACTACAACGTCACTGGAAATGAAAAAGGAATGAAACCTTTTCATAGACCATTAGGGGCTTCATGCAAACTTGAAAGAAAATGGCATGAAGATGATTTGAGGCACCAGAGGTTACATGAAGAGAAGTATGGTCAGTCTCCCAGAAGAGTTTCTGATGAATTTACGGCAAGGAGCTCTTTACAGAAGAGGTATAGGAATAAAATAATTAAACCCTGGGTATTGTGGTGTAAAGCCTCAAGTGAAAGTCTGTTTTCATTATAGTTGAAGATATCCACCTTGAAACACGTTGGCCACTTTGTAGTTTAATTATGGGCGACTGGTAGTAGTGAAGTATTTGTCTTTTAAGTAAATTGCTGGCTAGAGTATGAAAGGATAATATTTCCCTCTTAAGAGCCCCTGCACATCTGTACCTTGGCGCGAGGGATTATGGGTTAACTTGCCACGCATTCTGCTGTCCAACATTCTGCACATATAAGTTCTCACTTTCTTCTCTAGTGCAAGTGTAAATTGCTTTATGTCAACACAGGTATCCTGAAGATCACGATTACAGAGAATATGGGCACACGTCTAAAAGGGCTAAGGAAATGGAGAGGTATGACGGTGGAGAAGTAGCAAGAAATTCCAAGTGGAAGCAAGAACGTTCTTTTCCACCCTGCCAAGAAAAGGAGGAGCAAAGATATCCGGGTGCCCAGTCCCACCGGTCGGCTGAGAGGGAGTACTTGGGGGGGTCTGTCACAAAGATAGCCTATGAGTACAGTCACAAACGGCGCAGGCATCCCGATGGGGAAAAGCCTTTTCCAGATGACAGAGCTCAGAAGTACGTGAAGCAGGAAGAGCAGAAGTACAGCTCTTCTAAGGCTGCCCGGAACAGCAAGGAGTTAGATTACTGTAGTGGTGGAAGAGCGAGACGGACTGAAGAACGGCACGTGGAAGATCCTGTTAAATACAGTTCAAAGAAGGGCTGCAATGCTTGTGTTAACTCTTCCAAAACGGATGTTGAGCTGAGATCTTTCAAAAACAAACTGAATGAAAGAGTAAGGAAAGACGGGGAATTGAGGAAAAATGTAGATTCCTCCAATAGCCAGCGTGACTCAAGTCATACTGTTTCAGATGTGAAAATGTCAGATGCCAACTGTATGAGAGAACATCTCACAGTCAAAGTGGATATGAAGAAAACGGTGACCAAGTACAGGTATCGGTTTTCCTTCACCTTTGCTTTCTTCCTGTCTCTTTACGGTTTATGAATATTGGAGGAAAGCATGGTTTCTTTAGGAGGTAACCAGGACAAGCTGTGATTATGCCTTTTTAGTTTTATTTCTTTGAAAATGGTAACTTTCCTGTCTGGGCAAGTTAACTATTAAACCTCTATTAAAACAAACAAATAAAACCAATTGACCAACAAATAGAACCAACCAACAACAACAAAAAAACCCAACCAAACAAAAAACCCAAAACCAACAAAAAACCAAAAACATTTTATGGACATTTAAGAAGTGAAAAGGGCAGATATGCCTGATATAAACCTGTAGTTAAGAGTTGGTTATGATAAGTAAATGTGTTATTTTTTTATTTAAAAACAAAACCCCCCAAAAAGCAAAACCCAAATGCAGAAAAGCCTAGTCCTGTGCTTTCATCTGAAATATGATGGCAATTTTTAACTGTCTTCCCTTCTTTTTTCTGAAAATCAGCTAACCTTTAAATGCATAAATCTCAAGCACATATTCAGATGTTCGAGATCTCAAGTTCAGTAACACTGCCAAAAATGAGAGATCTCAGAGTTGTCATTTATTGTTATAACAAAGTAGCAACCTGTTGAGGCGTCAGAACTGAAAAGCAGTAGAGTCTGCTTGCATCTATCTTCTGTGTAATACTTGCGTTTGCATTTAGCATTCCCAGTGCTGGCTGCAATGGAATAAAAAGTGGCAGTACTATGAAACTTCAGATGATAAACACAGGGTAGAGAGTAAGCAGCTTCCTTTTGATAGATTCTTGCAGGGTTTTCTGGTTTGTTGCCTTGCTGTTGCAGGCCAGGATATCTTATGTTGGTAGTAATTGCTTTTGCAAGAGATTACCTTCCTTTCCAAAATGATCAGCCTTAATTTTAAAGGTATTTTGCCTCTTGTCCCGAATAAAACATCTATAAAAATTTTTTTCTCTTCGCACTATTTCAAAAATATGTAATACAAGGGAGAGTTACAAAGACAAGTTACTGCATGTAAAGGGCTAATATTAAAGGCTGAGGAAAGGGAGATGGAATAATGCCTGCTCCCACCATTGGGCTAGGACGAGGATTTGACTTCCTAGTGATAATGTTAGGAAAATTGTTGCATTTTGTTGCAAACCCGCAGGATGATTCCTCTGTGTAGTAGCTCCTTGCTGCTGTTCTTGAAGGTCATGCACAATGGACGTGGTAATTGTTTGCAGACCAAAGAAACCGTTATGTTGATTACAGCTAATTTAATGTGTGGACAGTTTGCTCCTGCAGCCAAAAGTGCTAAATATTTTATTTTTTCAAAGATAAGAGCAGTAGTTTTACAGAAGCTGATGACTTGGAATATTCATGCTGCCTACTTTAGGCATTTAAGAAACACCCGACTTGAAATGACTCAGCTAAGAAGAATAGTTTCTTTATAACCCTGGGGAGCAGGTAGAGAATTCAAATATCTAAACCTGAGGTTGCTTGAATTCCTTCTTGCATGCATTTATTTCCAGTTTGCTAGGGGAAAATAGATGATTTGTGGCATCTGCTAGGGGCTATTTCTGATACAATTTTTATATGGAATTCTAGTCTTTAATGCTTCTAATACAGGATGGCCAGGCACATAATCACTTTGCAGAATGAACAATTAAAAGTCTTTATCCTAAAGGCTTTTACATGAGCTCTTAGAGTCCTTAATTTATGTTTTAGAATGACAAGCATTTTTCTTGCAACAAGAATTGTGGCATCGTTGAAGTGTTGACTTTCTTGTCAAAATAATTTTTGAGCAACAGTGCAACCATTGGGGGTGTAAACTTACTTAGAATGAATAAAAATTTACAAAAAGCTGGTAAGCATGTTCTTAAGTTCACACACTGTTACTGAAGCAGTTTCACTGCTGTTTCACTAGGCTCAAGTGATGATTCAGTTCCTAAAGATGAGAGACTTTTTTTTTTATCTCTGAACTGTTCTTGAAAATTGCCTGGTAGCTCCTTATAAACAAGACACAGGCATAGTTGCCTTTCAGAATTATTCTAAAGAAGTCTATCAGGATCTTAATTTTATCTAGATTTGTTAATCTAGTTGAATTAAGTTTAAAATCCACAAACTTTGTATTCCACACTTCACAGAAACAAAGATTCCTAGGAGTGAAATCATCTCTTCATATTTTATTACAGATTTTCTTCCTTATGGCTTTACTAGTTTTTTAATTAAAAAAAGGAACAAAGTGAGATTTTGGCTTTTAAACCCATTTATTCCTAGAATGAACTCCTTAATTTATTGTTTTGTTCTACTTGTCTATTTCAAGTTTTCAGATTTAGATATTTTCTTTAAAATAAACTATAATTTTTTTTATTCTAGGACTGCTTCTAGTCACACTACAGAGAGACAGATGTCCCATGATCTGGTTGCTGTTGGCAGAAAAAAAGAAAATTTTCATCCAGTGTTTGAGCACATGGAATCTGTAACACAAAATGTTGAAAATGACCCATCAAGAGAATTTACTCAGGAAATAATCACAATTATTCATCAAGTTAAAGGTGGCTGTAATATTTTTGTGTAATATTTGTGTAATATGTATGTGTTTATATATATATGATTACTAAAACCAAAGCTAATGGTTTAGATATGATGTCCCTGTAAGTCTCAGATGTTTGCCATTGGCTTCATTTCTATCTTGGCTTCCTTTTGTATTGTTTAAGGAAAATGTAGGTTGAGGATTTAAAGTAGCTGGGTGGAGGAGGGCTGCAAGAAGGTCTCAGGCCATAACTGAGGCATTATTGTGAAGATGAAAAATCAGAATGATTTTATGCTAGTACATGAGGGTAATCTGCTTGTTTAGAAAACATGACAGGAAAAAAAGAGCTCTGCTGTAATCACAGCTCTCTAGTTATATATAGTTCCTTTGAATTTTCAGGTTCTTGTTTAGGCAGATGCATCATGTTCAGTGCTGGACTTTATAGATTCTAGTAATTTGAATACTACCATGGTAGAGCTGACAATTTGAGTTTAATCTTATCAAATAAGGTTGTCTAAGTTGGGCCGGCCTAATCTTTCATTTGTGAATATTAAACTGCAAGTGGAAATAGTTTGAAATTTCATTTCAGTAAAGTTGCTATGGTATCCTTAAGAGTTAGTCTTTTGAAAGATAGATTTTCCCACTGTGCATTTCAAATACTACAAATGACATTCTTGTATTTAATATCTCTTAACAGCAAATTATTTTGCATCTTCTGACATAACTCTACATGAACGGTTCTCAAAAATTCAGGATAAATCAAGTGCAAATACAAATGAAGTTAAAATACATTTGGATCCAGAAATTCACAGGTAATGTTGAACTTTTAAGTTATTTGCATTAAGGTCATTAATCTTCAGTAGACTTTATGCAGTGTAAAGTTTTTATTTATTCTTTTTACCTGCCTGTGTCTTTAAAACATTCTGTGGCCTGATCAAGAATGCTTTTGCTTTTATAGTGATGGCATTTGTTTTTATGCAGTATTTTTGTGTTCCAGGAGGATTGACATGTCTCTAGCAGAACTTCAGAACAAACGAACTGTGCCATCTGAATCTCCCCAGGTATCTTGATTGCTTAACTTTTTGGCAAGCAGTAAATTTTGAATATTATAGTTGTAAGCAATGTTTTCTCCTTGCTATTGGCACATAATTTTTACGTGCTGTGAAGACCACCAGTAATTCTGAGTATTTTGAAAAAAAAGCACACCTGAGCATGTTTACAGATATCAAAGTGATGTAAGAGTACTGTGTTCACTGAGGAGTAAAATGCAGATGTGTTCTCCAGGGTAGCTGAAGAAGTATTCCTGCTGCTTGAACCCCTATCTGTTTTTAAATAATGTAAATGCAGAGTTGGTGACTGATATGTGGTTCTTGCTTTTCCTCTGAGATTACAAGAAGTCTTAATGTTTCTTCTATGCTAATGTCACAAGGACTTAAAATCCATGGAGTTCCTCAGAATGCTATTTTATCCTATGCTTACATCTGGGGTCAGAAGATTTTCTGTCTTCCCATTTCAAGCTCTGCTTGCTATGATTTAGTTACCATTCCTTTTCTATAGTACAGGTGTGTGGAGATTCTGATTAAGGATAGTAGAACTTCTTAAGATTTACTGAGACTTACATGAATGTTTATGCCTTGGCAACTCCATGCAGAATTCCAGTGGTCTGTTCATTGTTGTTTGGAAACTTGTAAAAAGGCAGATGGTGCAAGAAAGGATAATTGCTTAGGACCACTTGTTATTGCTTTAGACTTTGAATCCTTGGTTTGATGTGAACCTGTCCTATGTGCAGACAGCTGAACTATGTTAACAGTGTACAGGGTGCTGCCCCAAAGGACAGAATCAGGTTGGTGTTCAGTTCTTACCAGCTAACTTGGCTTCAATCCTCCCTTTTAACTAGAACATTGTAAGAGTGTTAGAAGACCCAAATGATCTACGGTATGATATAGAAAGGAGAAGAAAAGAGAGATTGAAGAATGAAGATGAGAGAGTGTTTCATGTAGATGGTGTAACTCCAAGGTAATGAGCAAATAATCTTGTTGGCCCAAGCCTGTAGTTCCCTTGTGTGTTCCTTTTTGGGCCCTTCCACAGTTACATTCACGTTTGTTGTGATTCTTTTCCACAGTCAGGCCTTAAATTTTGACTGGGACTGAAATTCAACTGACATACATTGCCAAGTACTCTGTAATGAGGTGTTACCTTGAAAGGGGTTAAAACTGCAATGGGTAAAAATGAAAAGCAAGCACCAACTGTAGCACTGTATGAGAAGAGGGGACAAAATTAGTTTGAAAAAGTTTAAGTATTTTTGAACTCCTCAGTGGGCCACATAACATTCTCCTGGTATTTTGCAGTTCTGTAAAAGCATTCTAGGATGAATACGTTTGTTTTGTAGCCCTACTGGTTTGGTAATAAAATGTGAAATATCAGGAAATAATTGGAATTTTTCTGATTCTTGGAGAATTTGAAAATTTAGATTTTTGGAATAGCATTTTACTCCTATGGATTTCTTCAACAGGTTTGTTAAAGGTTTTTGCCCCAAAGGTGTTTTCTAACTTCAGTCATCCTGTTTCACTTTTAATATTGTGAGGTTGGTTGATTAGAGAGAGGGACTGTTACAAATGTTGATTAGTGAATTTTCAGAGTGTAATAAAATGTACCCACACTGTAGTCATGATTTGCAGATTGTTCTTAGCATGCTGCTCTTTGTTCATTTTAAATGCAGTCTGTAATGGCAACTAATGGCAATACACACATTTGCAAAAACAGACTTGTGAAGCTGTAGAAGAAATTTCTTGTATTTGAGATTCTTGGAACAAAAAAAGGTTAACAAGTGGAGGAAAAAAATCCCTGGACTTCCTTCATTTCCCCAAACACACTTCCCCAGTTACTGTTCTGCTTATCTTTTGTGGGAAGTGTAAATTTCCCTACTAAGTATGGCTGTCCTGGAGTTTGTCGTGAGAAGGGTTCCACTGTCAGGGTAATGTGGGCTGAGGGCAGTAATGGCATGAATGATACGTAGAATTTTCCTGAGGTTGGGAGGTTTTACTGGGTCACATGAGACTGGTAATGCCTCTGAGCTTATTAAGTGTGCTGCTATTTTCTTCCTTAATTTATTTTGCAGCTCTGAAAACTGTTTCTGTGTGTTTTGTAAAATACAAATTCTGACTTCCGGTGGTTACTTTTCGTGGTAATTGTTTTATTTAGAAGTTTATGGATGCATCGGTATTAGCAATATGCTTGGTAAAAAAAAAATCAACAAAAAACAACAAAACAACCAAAATCATAAAAACAAACAAGCAAAAGCCCAAAGCCAGAATCGGCTGCTTGCTGAGGATGAAACTGGAGGATGTAGCTGTTCATCTGAGCTTCTGTGGGTTTGGGGATGTCGTCAAAGGGCAAGTTTTGAACGACTCACAGCGATAGTTCGGTGTTGAGGGGCTCGAGTGCAGAAAGCGTTTCCACCAGCGGAGGGCAGCAGTGACCGGCGGCAGGGCTGAGCCAGGGAAGCCTGGCTCTATTCCCGGGATTTCAGGAAGCAGAGCATCTCTGCTCATTTGTCGTTGCATAAGAGAGTATATAGATTGTTATGGAACTCTGTGCAATTTCAGCTTGGACTAGGAGTTTGTTGATTGTCCTGGGAAAATTTACTTCAAAGCTGTCACTATACACTTGTAATGCAGATGCTAGAATAAGCTAGTTTAAAATCCAGGGTGTTGATATGCTAGGGCTTTAGATATTAATTGTTCTCACTCTCTCTCTCTCTCCCATACATCAGGAACCAGCAAAGCTGCAGTCTTTCAAAGTTACAAACATCTCAAGTTGATGGTTTCCAAAAGCCTATGAGGTTCATTAAGCCGCCTTTCAGGAAGTTTATTGGGAGGCCTCATCTGGTAAGCCTAAATGTAGAAATAGTAGCTCCTGCACTGTTGGTGTATAATTAATATTTTGCTGCATTGTCTATGCTGATGTAAATGTAACAATCTGTGATGTCTTGCCCTTTTAAGTTTTGAGTGAGGCTTTTTTATCTTGTGTCTGTGCTCAGCAATAAAACTACTCATAATTTCACAGTTCTTGTGCAAGAGTCTCCTCAGGTATTTCTTGAAGCAGAGATTAGTACATCTGAACTAAAACCACTTTGATACCACTCTTTTTCTTTTCATTAAAGAAGTTTGTGTCTAATATCACGTTTCTTCCACATAATGGTGTAATTACCTAAATGATAAAATAGAAGGCCTTGTTATTGAGCAGATAATCTGAGCTAATGTTAAGTAGTTTGAGAAAAAGAATACTCTCCTGCATTCATGTTGACAGTGGTTGGAAGGGAAGGCCCGAATCTTGTGTAGGTGATATTGTTACTGAAACAGTGTTTCTTTTCTCTTCATCATTATAAAAGTTCTGAAAAGCACTTATTTTAAATAAAAATGAGGAGCAAATCTCAGAAATAAAGAGAAACATCTGAAATAATGTTCCTGAGGATGAAATGTTAAACAATAGAATATCACATCTCTTGAATAATGCATTTATGAAACCTAGTTTTGGACAATTATTCTTTAGGCTATCTTGCTGTGGTGTGCTTCAATACTGGAGTGGGCAAGACAGTAATATTAGGTCCAGTGGAAATAAATTTTTCTCTTGTGGAAAATTCCTTCTAAAGAATTGTAATCAATTCCAGGTGTTTGTGCTTGTTTAACCTGAGGGGCTGGTGAGACCAGAAAAGCTTTTTTAAGGTGTGTAGTATAATTCTAAACCACTTTTTTTTTTCTTTCTGATGGCTGCAAAACAAGGAGACTTACATAAATTGCCATTCCTTATACACTGTAACTAATACCCTATGGAGAGGGTTCCAGAAGCCCATGAAACTTTTCTGAGGTCCATCAAAAGTAGCTTTTATGTAGTCCATTCCAAAATATAGCTGCTTTGCAGATGCAACAGTGCTTCCTTCAGTGTAAAGAAACACAAGTTTTTAATGGTAAAAAATATTACTTAAGACTAAGATTCAAGTCTCCCAAAGCAAGTAGTAGTGGCTCATTAAGTAATTGTATTTGATCTGGCTGAGATGGAGTTCACTTTTCCATAGTAGCCCTCCCAGTGCTGTGCTTTGCATTGGTGGCCAGAAGGGTGTTGGTGACACACCAGTGTTTGCCCTGCAGTGGGCAGGGCTCCACGGCATCAGAGGTGCCTCTCCCACTTTTCCCCCCACACCCAGTAGGCTGGGAATAGGATCTTGGAAGGGGACATAACCAGGACAGCTGACCCAAACTGACCATATGACATCATCTGCTCAGCTAAGAGAAAGGAAATAATAATAATAATAATAATAATAATAATAATAATAATAGCTCAGAGAAAATGAGGAGGCTGTGGGAGGCAATTGGTTGTTGTGGCGTTTGTCTTCTGAAGCAACGTCAGTGTACTGAAACTCAGCTTCCTGGGAAATGGCTGGACATTGTCTGCTGGTGGGAAGTAGAGAAGAAATCTTATGTTTTCCTTTGCTGCTGTGTGCAGCCTTTCCTTTTGCTTTATTGAACTGCCTTTGTCTTGACCTGTGAGGTTTTCTAAATTTTATTTTTCCCTCCCAGCCCTGCTGAGGAGGGGAATGAGAGAGCTGCTTGGTGGGTACCTGGTATCCAGCCAAGGTCAACCCAGCACAGCAATACTGTAATTGGAAATAAAAAGGAGGTTGGTTTGAAATAGATACTGAATTATTGCTAAATGTACTGAAAATTCAGGAAGATTGCATTTTCATATTTAATAGTGAACTGCAAACATGCAACTTTTAGGAAGTCCTGTGCTGCAGTAAGGAGTAATCCCTTTGGAACAACAGTAGCTGTGAAAGCATGAGTATTAAAAATGCAGGCATTCTAAAGAAGGAATGGCTCTTTGTGGTCAGCCTTACAGAAGCTGGTTTGCAGACAAGCAGAAAATCAAAAACTGTAGTTGATGTTCAAATATAATCAAAGTATAATATTTGTGATGTTAATATTCAGTAATTGGGGTTTGAGCTTAAACTTGAAAAAAACTTAGGCCTGGAAGGTACAATTGTGTATCTAAGCTTGATTGTAGGAATTGCCCATTTAGCTTTGTACCCTGTTGACAAAAGGAGGCTAGCTAAAGAGCAAAGTAGAAAATCAGAACAAGTATATATATTGATATTCCTCCCCCTCCCTTTTTTCTAAAGCCTCTGGTTTAGGAAGTTCCTGAAAAGGGGTTTGCTGTACCTTTGCATCAGTTCTAATGTTCATATTTCTGTGAAAGTACTTTAGTCTTGAGGAAGGTGGGGATGGGGCGGGCTGTATCCAGAGTTAATTAAGGCAAGCTTTGTTTTAATTCTTAGAGGTTTATTTTTAACTATGATGGGAATTTTTTTAAAGCTTTTTTTTTCATCTTACTGGATTCCCAGCTTTAAGGAAGACTGTACTTCAGCTGGGAGCTTCCTGATTTAATTGTGTCATGTGCAGAAAGTTAATTTGATTTTGTGGAGTGTCTTCATTTTCTTGGAATAAGAAGGGAACTGGGAAGTTCCTATCTTTTTCTTGGAAAAGCCACTTTGATTACTTTGATCGCACTTCATAAAATCTTTCTTCCTCTCCTTTTGTTCTCTGAATCCCTTCTTGTTAAGGCATTGTAAGAAACTGAATAGTTAACTTGTAGGCAACAATATAGTCTAAAAAAAAGAAAAGGAACACTAACTTAAATCCTTGTTAGAAGTTATCTTGGATTCTAACACCATTCCATTATATTTTTAGCCCACTCTCTCCCCACACCATTATTAACAGTGTTACCAGAAAGGTTTGGTAGTTTGTTAGAGGACAGAAATTCTGGGAACAGCAAAGCATGCATTTGCATTTATTATTAAATACTAGTAAATATTTTAGGAGAATTCTCTTCTTAGGTTCTTTTAAAAATGTTATTTCAAGCCAATAAAATTTCCTTTGGGAAAACAGAGTTCAACAGCATTGGGATGCTTCTGTGATTATTCAAGAATGGACCATAAACAAATTTATTTGATTGCTAAGAGTTCATTAGCACATCTGTTCTGTCTGCATAGAGGACTCTAATGAAGTATATGCCAATGCTTCTGTAAATATTGATAATTATATGCAATGATGGAAGAGAATGACATCCTCTAGAAGTGACTGTCATAGGGAAAGTTGGAAAAGAGCCAAAATGTGCAGGTAGGTCAGTGGCTGGAGGAGTGCTCTGTTTTAGGTAACCACAGCTGTTTCACTGCAGCTGTTCAGTGTGTTGACACAACAATTTCAATACTAGCTGTCTGTGTGACTTACTTTTGAAATTGTGCTTCTGTGGCAGGCAGGCAGTTCTCAAATGCCTTCTTGAAAAAAGAGTTAAAAATAGCATTTTCTAAGGACCTCAGTGTGCTACATGCAGTTGTTTTGCTGTGGAGGTGTGTCTGTGCTGCACACTAACCTGGGATGGCCATGTGCTAATCAGGAGGTCCAGAGAACCAATCAATGCAAACCATGACTGCTGTAGCAGCCTGTCTGCTGTACTTGATACATGCAAGGTGAGGCATCTGTTCTGGGAGGGAGGGATAGAGAGCCTTAATTGGGTTGTTAGCTGTTTAGATCTCTCCAAGAGGATGATATTCCAGGAGGATGGTCTGTATCATCTTCAGCTTCTGTGGGCTCTGCTGTCTCTTCAGCCAGGCTGGACTGCAGGCCCAATGCTCCTGTTACTCCTGTTCCTTCAAAGAGTGTCATTGTGTCAAACACTACAAGACTGGAAGTGTTGCAATATTTGTTAGTATAACCTGAACAATTTTTTTTTCTTGAATAATTTAATAACATGAAGCTATAACTGTTTTCCTACTAGAATTCTTATTATTCTTCAAAACCAAGTGACACTTACCCCCACAGACGCATTAGAGGACACCTTGAAAACGCAGGACCCATCAGAAGGCACTTTAAGGTACAGATCAGCTTTTATCCAGTGTTTGTTACATAAAATGGTGGTCGAACCTGTTGGGTTTGGTAACAGGAGACACATTTTTGAAGGTATTAAGTGCCATGAAAAATAGTGTCATCAAAGCCTAATTGTTTCTGTTGCAATAATGGGAGGCTTAGCTTTTAGTAGGTAAGAGGGCTGGTAGTGGATTGAGTGGGGTTGTCCAGTGTTGTATCCAGGCAGTTGAAATAAATAGGTTACTGCAGAGTCAGGAATAGGAATTGCACAATGATTAGAAAACTCATCTATCCAAAACCCAAGCTGCTGAGCTTTTTTCCTTCATGTGACAGAAGCCTGAACTTTTTCCAAAGCCTGGAAGACATGAGTTGTGTTACTTTCAGAACTGTATTACTGTTATTAACTGTTTCATATAGAGGTTTCTGGGGAACTAATGTCTTGTGAATACCCTGCATACTGCTAGCAATGCATTCAAAAAAATTGAAACAAGTGAAGTCTTATTCTTGGGGCCTCAAGATGGTAAAGGGATGGGCAGCTGTGCTTCTTTCTCAGGTAGAACAGTGGCCACCTAATGCCTTCTAATTGTAAAATGTATCCTGGGTTCAGCAGAGAAACAAAACATTTCCTTTTTTGCTGACAGTGGCGTGCTACGCATGGGTCCATTTAGAGTTGTTGGTGTGAGAAAAGTATTAATCAAATCTAGAACAACTTATATGAATTTTCTACCTTGAAATTGCCCCTACATTTTTAACATGCATTCTCAACAGTAAAGTAATACACAGAATAGATAGTCACTTTTTCTGTTTGGTAGATAGTGAAGTAAAATTTTAATGGCTAATTAGCTGTCATTTTTGGATGAAACTTTGGAAGGTGGGGAAGTGTAGGTGTGGGTTGTGGGGTTTTTTTTCTTCCTCTTTTTCCCCCCAAACATAAGAACTGTTGGATGAAAAGACTTCCTCCTATTTAGGTGTGCTTTGCCAGTCAATCTTAGTCAGATAGCTAAGCTAACACTAACAAAAACTGCTGTCTTTATTCTGCTGGAGAAAGTCTTTTTCTAAGTTAAAAAAGTTCAGTGTTCAAAGCCTGATACAACTGTTTCAACACGTGAGGACATCATAGCTTGTTATTCTGTATCCCCTCTGTGTTGTCAGCCTCCAAGTGCTGGAGGAATCTAGCACTGGCTGCAGGATCCCTGAGGCAGTGTTGGTAGTTGATCTTCCCTTCATTTAAATCATTCTGCAGTTCTGCTGCAGAAGTGTTGCATTTCTACAAGAGCGGAAGTGTCCATTTAAGTTGTCACCACACTTATATATGAATATTGCAGTATCCAGTCATCTGTCCCCTGATGCTCTAATATTTATAGGGAAAATGGCATATGCACTTGTATTGCAGTTTGCTTATGTGTATAGCACTTTTATCATTGCCATGGAAACAGTGGTGTTGATTTGACTTAATTCCTCAACTTTTCACATTTAAATTCCTCTTGCACAACAGGGTTTTTTCTTGCTGTGCTGTTGGTGAAATGGAGGTGACTTGACTATCTTCTACACTCAGGACTCTCTTGACTAATTATTTAAAAGAACAACAACATACAAAGAAACTAGAATCTCACCAAAAAAATCATATAGAGTTCCATTCTCTGCCTTGTCCTCTCCCCCCTCCCAAAATAATCAAGCCCCACACATTTTTTTTCTTGATATATAAAATGGGGGAATTTAAACTTAATAAGCAAAAAGTGATGACTACTAAGAGTATTTAAAAAAAACATATGGTCTCCACTATGTTAAACTTCTTGGGAAAAGAAAGAACAGCTCTTCTAAAATATCTTATAAAGGATGTGGAGAAGTCTTACAAAATTTAAAAGGTCTTTTTTGTAATGACCCTTTGCCATGAATCACTAAGTTAGCCTTTAAGTAAGTAAATGCAAAGTAGTCTTTAAAACTGAACTTTATTCACTGCTTAAAAAAAGTTCAGTGTATTATTGGCTGTGGTAGGTTCACCCCTGCCAGCAGCTAAGCACCACACAGCTGCTGCCCACCCTCCCCTCAGCTCCCTTCCTCTCCCAGCAGGATGGGATGGAAAATGTGGAGAGCAAAAGTGAGAGAACTCATGAGTTGGGATTAAGATGCTTTTAAGTAGTGAAGAAAAAAGTGATGCAAAGGCAGTCACTCATCACCTGTCACAAGGTGACTGATGCCCAGCTGGTCCCCAAGCAATGGCTACCTGCTCCAAAACCCCCTTCCCTCAGTTTCTGTTGCTTAGGAGGAGATCATATGGTGTGTAACATCCCTGTGCTCAGCTTGGGCCACCTGTCCTGGCTGTGTCCCCTTCCAGCTTCTTGCCCACCCTGGTGTCCTGCTGAGCAGCAGAGTAAGGGAAGAGGAGGAAGTGTTGGTGCTGTGTAGGTATGCTGGGCAATATCCAAAACACTGGTGTGTTACCAGTGCAGTTTTAGTCACAAATCCAAAACACAGCACCATGCATGCTGCTGTGAAGAAAATTACCTGCATCCCTGCCAGACTCAGTGCAGCCATATGTATTTGCTCATATATCCTTATTTTAGATCTTCAGGCTGCTAGGGATTGTCATTAGCATTATTTATAAAACAGACTTAATGTAAAACTAGATGCCACTTTAGCAGACTTTTTTCTTACTTCTAGACCAGAAGTTAATGATGTTTTCCACATACTTTAGATGATCTTGTTTTTCTCTAAGCTCTGTGCGCCTGAGGTGCCTATATGCCAAATGTNTTGCCAGTCAATCTTAGTCAGATAGCTAAGCTAACACTAACAAAAACTGCTGTCTTTATTCTGCTGGAGAAAGTCTTTTTCTAAGTTAAAAAAGTTCAGTGTTCAAAGCCTGATACAACTGTTTCAACACGTGAGGACATCATAGCTTGTTATTCTGTATCCCCTCTGTGTTGTCAGCCTCCAAGTGCTGGAGGAATCTAGCACTGGCTGCAGGATCCCTGAGGCAGTGTTGGTAGTTGATCTTCCCTTCATTTAAATCATTCTGCAGTTCTGCTGCAGAAGTGTTGCATTTCTACAAGAGCGGAAGTGTCCATTTAAGTTGTCACCACACTTATATATGAATATTGCAGTATCCAGTCATCTGTCCCCTGATGCTTTAATATTTATAGGGAAAATGGCATATGCACTTGTATTGCAGTTTGCTTATGTGTATAGCACTTTTATCATTGCCATGGAAACAGTGGTGTTGATTTGACTTAATTCCTCAACTTTTCACATTTAAATTCCTCTTGCACAACAGGGTTTTTTCTTGCTGTGCTGTTGGTGAAATGGAGGTGACTTGACTATCTTCTACACTCAGGACTCTCTTGACTAATTATTTAAAAGAACAACAACATACAAAGAAACTAGAATCTCACCAAAAAAATCATATAGAGTTCCATTCTCTGCCTTGTCCTCTCCCCCCTCCCAAAATAATCAAGCCCCACACATTTTTTTTCTTGATATATAAAATGGGGGAATTTAAACTTAATAAGCAAAAAGTGATGACTACTAAGAGTATTTAAAAAAAACATATGGTCTCCACTATGTTAAACTTCTTGGGAAAAGAAAGAACAGCTCTTCTAAAATATCTTATAAAGGATGTGGAGAAGTCTTACAAAATTTAAAAGGTCTTTTTTGTAATGACCCTTTGCCATGAATCACTAAGTTAGCCTTTAAGTAAGTAAATGCAAAGTAGTCTTTAAAACTGAACTTTATTCACTGCTTAAAAAAAGTTCAGTGTATTATTGGCTGTGGTAGGTTCACCCCTGCCAGCAGCTAAGCACCACACAGCTGCTGCCCACCCTCCCCTCAGCTCCCTTCCTCTCCCAGCAGGATGGGATGGAAAATGTGGAGAGCAAAAGTGAGAGAACTCATGAGTTGGGATTAAGATGCTTTTAAGTAGTGAAGAAAAAAGTGATGCAAAGGCAGTCACTCATCACCTGTCACAAGGTGACTGATGCCCAGCTGGTCCCCAAGCAATGGCTACCTGCTCCAAAACCCCCTTCCCTCAGTTTCTGTTGCTTAGGAGGAGATCATATGGTGTGTAACATCCCTGTGCTCAGCTTGGGCCACCTGTCCTGGCTGTGTCCCCTTCCAGCTTCTTGCCCACCCTGGTGTCCTGCTGAGCAGCAGAGTAAGGGAAGAGGAGGAAGTGTTGGTGCTGTGTAGGTATGCTGGGCAATATCCAAAACACTGGTGTGTTACCAGTGCAGTTTTAGTCACAAATCCAAAACACAGCACCATGCATGCTGCTGTGAAGAAAATTACCTGCATCCCTGCCAGACTCAGTGCAGCCATATGTATTTGCTCATATATCCTTATTTTAGATCTTCAGGCTGCTAGGGATTGTCATTAGCATTATTTATAAAACAGACTTAATGTAAAACTAGATGCCACTTTAGCAGACTTTTTTCTTACTTCTAGACCAGAAGTTAATGATGTTTTCCACATACTTTAGATGATCTTGTTTTTCTCTAAGCTCTGTGCGCCTGAGGTGCCTATATGCCAAATGTATATATAATCTGTTAGCTTTGTATACAACTGATGGTATTCTACATTAATACTACTGCTGTGTCCTTCCCTCTCCACTTAACATGTAGATGCTTGAGTTGAAACTTCTAAGCTGTTTGTAAGGCAATTTTCAATATCTTGTACCTTTTACCCATCCCTTACTTTGCCTGGTCCTTTGTTTGTTGTCATACAAGTGCAGTGGCAGCCCACCAAGGCCTCCTTTCTATCACTGAAGTCAAAGGGAACCATAAAAGGAGTGGGGAAATGGGAACTTCTAATGCTAACTCTGTTCAGGCCATTAATCCAGCATTAAAAATGCCCTTCAGTTTTCCCTGTGATAGGCATGTACCCACATAATATAACCCAGTGCAAGGAAGTTCTTTGTGCCTGCACTCTGATGCTTTTCAAGAAAGTGATTGGCATTGAATAGCCTCCTGCAAGTGTCCTCCATCAGAGTAACCCTGGGGGAATGATGGGGCCAGCTTCTCACTTATCTCCTACAAAGTAGGTGGGTGAAATGATTTGGGAAATAACAGAACCTCTGCATTTGCATAAAGAAACCTCTGTTCTGCACAGTTCTTTCTTTATTGTTCAGCAGCAACACAGTGGAAAACACAGTGGAAAAAGTGGTACTAAAGTTATTGCAACCTCAGAGCATGTGATCTTTCTTGAAGCAATCCTTACTCTGTCAAAAGGAGACAAATTTCACCGAAGTAATTTTGTCATGCTCAAGAAAGGCTATTTCTGTGACATATTTTGTTTTCTCCTACCCTTCAAAGGTGTTTGTAAAAGATAAGAAGAATTTATATTGTCAGGAGGCTTTCTCTGGTTTTAGATGAAAGCCCACTGTTTAAATTTGGAATGGGTGTTGGAAAACTTAAAATGGCAATGCTGGAAAACTGGAAAATTATGACAAATAGAGTTTTTATTACTCTAAAGATTTTTACTACCTATTTTGTTGGAGATCTGAGTGCCTAGGAATGAAAATCTTTTTCAAACTTCAGTGCTGTGATCAGTGTTGATCTTGCTATATCCTTTCTGTGTGTGTATAATGCCTTTCACCTTTAAGTCTTCTGATACCTCTGTGGCCTCTGCTCCTAGTCCCACACTAGGTTAGTTTGCAGTGTTCCAGTCTGGAGGTATCAAAGGCATAGAGAATGTGTGTGTGTTCAGACTGTCAGACATTAAAGCTCTAGGAAAAACATCTGTTTTAGTGTGACTCTTTAGACTCAACACGTGTGCCCACTGCAGGCTTGACGTCGCTGAATTTGGTAGTGGCAGTGAGGTGTTGTCTGAAAGTTTTTTGTTGATGGAGTGTGCCTCATTAACAGTTGAAAGTATCATAAAATGTTGCACAATACATTTACTTTTTTTCTACAAGGAAGATAATTTCAGATGTTTTAAACAGCAAGTGCAGTCCAGCAGTTCTTTGAGCCATGTGGTCTGAGGAATAATAGGTGAGGAAGAGGATGTGCACTTGCAAATGCATACTTCTGTCACTGACTACTGGAAGTTTTACATGTGTATAACTGTAAATATGAACTTTTGAGTTTTGGTGCCCTCATTTTGCACATTTTTTTCTTCCCTTCCCCCACCCTTACAGAGCAACTTTGCAGATGGCCGTTTGCAATCCCATTATAAATCAGGCTTAGTGCAGAAGGGTTTATATATTCAGGCTAAGTACCAGCGGTTGCGTTCTGTTGGTGTAAGGGGATTTGCCACTAATAAATTCAGAGATGGATTTTTGAGGAAAGAAAAGGTAAGTTGGATTAATTTATTTTTCACTAAGCCATTTGTAAAATATGCATATTCATAAGATCCATTTCAATTTTTAAATCCCCATGGAATAACTTGGATGGGATTTTCTGGAATATTGGCTCTTTGTACTTCACTGGCAAACTTGATTGTGCACTCCTGTTTCCCCCCTGTTTATTCTATGGAAACTTGCTGAAACTTGCTTTGGGTAACTGCAAATCAGAGGTGCCCTCTGAGATTCTGTGGTTGCTTCTGTTTCAGTATGCTTTCCTTGAGCTCAGCTGATCTCTCTTCCTACTGACAGGACAAGAAATTGTCCCTTTGTGGAACAAAATATTCTGTCCTGTTAAATCAAAGTGAAGGATATTAATAATTTTTTTAATGCATCTGTGTGCTTCTCCTTTTTGTTGTGTTACCTTAATTATGTGCTTTAAAATGTGCACTGGAGTGCTGCTCTGAACAAAACTTCCTGCACAATATAATGTCTGTGTAAAATAGTTTGATAAGCTTAAACTGAAATAGGCATATCTGGTTTATGGTGTTTTGATTTGCAGAGTGTATGGGACAACAATAATCTTGAACTACGGAAGAACTTTTGAACCATATAAAATGTTACAGCTTTTGTGAGGATCAGTAGTTAAAACATACTAAATCCTTTATTAGAATTGATCAAATGTGATCAAAGTAGGATGAAGTTACTTGTGACATCAGGGAATTGGATTAGATGACCTACACAGCCCCTTGCAGTTCTGTGCTTTGTGTGAGTTCCTGTTTTGTAACTCTGTGTCCATCCAGCTACAAGTAAATACACTTGAATAAATAAGCATTTGTAGTTGGATTAGAGTTTAGCTCTTGGAGCACAGAAGCATGTTAAAGCACAGGTTCTTACAGCTTTTTGCAAAAACCCTCAAGTTTACAGCCCAGTGGGCCAAAGAAAAAGCCTCCAAAACCCCTTAAGGAAATACACATGTAAAAAACAAAATAAAAAACAAACAAGCAAAAAACAACCAACAGAAAGAAGACTAAACACTTGGGAAAAGGTACAGAGATCACTTGTTACTGAAGTGTTTGGGCAAATGCCTTTTATATTTGCATGGCTCTGAGAAGTATTGTCTCTGAAGGCTAAATTTAATTGAAATTAGTGGAAAATAGAAGGAGAAAGATATTTCCCCTCTGCCCTCGCAAAATGATGACCTTGTAAAATGGATATAGAAGTGTTACAATTTTGTTGCAGTGAGCTATTCCCAACAATTTCCAATGTTCTTCTATAATTGGCTGTTAAGATTCTTGTCTGGAACCTATAAAGCACACTTCACACAGTCTGGCTACTAGATATGATTTGAATCAGAGAATCATCATGAGTTCTGAATTTTATTTTTTTTAGGCCCGATGAATTCGAGTGTGTCTGAGTTCAAGTAAAATAAATCCTGAAGAATAAGTATGACAGCCATTTTCTTAACAGCATACTGTTTGCTGGTTGGCTAATTCCTAAAAACCAAAACTGTTCCTGAAATTGTAGCATTTTGCCTATTGTAATGATTCAGCTTGTCAAGATCTGGTCTGAGCATCTTTATTTCATTCGAAATAATAATGCTGCATATGTATCCTTTAAGGTACAGTCTTTATAATTGTGCTGTTTGAATGCATAATTGAAAGAATCTTGCATGTTACATATAATACAGTACTTAGGAAGGTTAGGAGGGTTTTTCTGCTATTACAACTGACAGTAATGATTTTTTTTTCTCTGTGTAGGGAAATCTAAATATTGCAACAGAAACCTGAACTGAGCTGAGATCCTGAAGTTGAAACATAACACAGCAAAGGGAGCATCTGTTCAGTTTTTGACAACTTTCTCAAGACTTAAAATAGGATAAAGGAACTAACGCTGTAACTTTCTTGATTAAAAAATAACTTTATTTTGAATGCTGCAGAACTTTTTTACAGTTTTAATAATTGCTTTTAAAGTACAGTATTCAATTGAAACATTGTATTATGTACTTTTAGTTCTGTTTGCATACCAGTCTCAAGTAAGGAAGTCATTGAAGGGAGTCTTATTTATTGAATACTTTTTCTCTAAGCATGATGTTACAGATGGAACTTGAGTTGTTATACCCAGAGGTTTATATGTTGAAAGTTTATTGCTTATGTAATAATAAAAAGAAAAAAAAAAGTGCCTGAATTGTTTGGTAATAGCACATTAGCTCAGGATTTTCCAATTAATGACCTTTTAGGTTGTGCAATAGATTTTACACCTCTGTTCAGTCATTTCCATAAAACAGTATTTTGTATTACTTTGGATTAATAATATACTTGGGTTTCTGATGTGTATATACATTTGTAAATTGCTAGAATGTTGGGACAACTTCCAGCATTTGATAAAAATTAATGGTAACAGGCAGGTATGTAAAGTACTGTAGCAGTAGCTTATAACTGCACTGAAAGCATGTTTGGGTTTGTTAGAGGATTAGTTGGTCTGTATTCAAAATTATTCTGTCTCATTATATTTTGGTGTATGAGATTCTTGACCAAGCCACATGTTCTCTAATCTTTTTTGTCATAAATTATTTGGTGATTTCCTGGATTCTAAAATTGGGGCCTGAAGTATTGAATTACAGGAAAAACAAAAAATGTAAGTTTTTGAAAGCATGTCTTCTAACAAAGAAATTGTTCATAATTGAAACTGTTTTAAATGCAGATAGCTGGTGATTTTGTTCAGAATGATTCTCTGAAGTTTTATCTTACTGCATTATTGTTAGGCTGTGTGCAGAACTCAAATAGCCAGACCTGTTTCATAAGCAGCTATAAACAGTATTGTGTTTATTTCCTGTTTATAGCCTTTGCCTTAATTCATTATCTATGCTAGGGTTGTGTGTTTGTATTGCAGATTTGTTCAGACTTCTTATTGACAGTAAATTAAAGATGCATAGCACGTAGTTTTAAGAGATGTTCTTTTCCAAGAAAAAAGTTGTTCACAATATCCACATGCAGGCAGATGTATTTCCATATAGAATGCAGGCTAGTCTCTGTTGTGGCTGGTAGATCAGAATTTGAATTCTGGGTTAGAGGTATGTTCACAGAAAAGGAAATTTGGTTTTTTGGGTGGAGAGTCAGGATGTGATTTCTGCATGCTTTTTTTGTAATTTTTTTTTCCACAATGCCTTCAGTAGAGAGACTATTTGTAGTTATGGTTCAGAACAGTTAAAATGAGTGTGACTTGAGCTCTTCAGTTCATGGATGTACTGCTCAGCGTTCATAGGGAATAAGGCAGGAAGTGTGCAGCATTCATTGATGTCACAGCCATTCAATGATAACAGATGTTTGTTTCTAAAACACAGGTTTTCAGTTTAAATAAGAATCATTAATAATTTAACTAGTTTTTCAGTAACTTTGACATGCATAGACAAAATGGGAAGTGGAAGGAAAGGAATTCCCTGGACAAATAGAGGCAGGCAACCTTCTGCAGATAAGAAGGTAGTTTTTTACTTAATGCTGTCAGTGATGAATCTGGCAGAATCATCCTGTGTAGATTTACTGGGAGATGAAAATAAGGAATTGAAACAACAGGTTAAGTGAGTCAACCCAAAGCAGATGTGGAGTAGCTGCAGTTCTGATCAGGCTGCTGGCAGGGGAGTGCTGCACATACCCTGCAGAGGAGGGCAGGTTTACCCTGGAGCCAACAAGTCCTTCATACTGCTCTGAATGTGCACTGTAAAAGATGTGGGAAATGAAACCATATATGATAAAGGACAAACTACTGAGGCTATATTGTCTTATTCAACAGGATACTACTGTGTCTGTAAGCTTCCTGCAGTGTTCATATTAAATTCTGCAAGAGAACTCTTTGTTGAGCAAATGGGAAAAGTGGATACATGAAGAAACTTCTGAAATGGCAGTTTTGCTAACACTGTTTGGAAGTAATGCTGGAGTAGTCAGACTTCAGTCAGTTAATGCTGCTTCAGCCAGGTTTCAACACATGACTGACTCCTGATTTTGTGCTTTATTTTGTCTATGCATGATTAGATATCTCTAATTTGTTTTGTACGTTAACAGTTTAGCTTTGTGTTTTATTTCTACAACTGTGAGCAACATATTGCAAAGAAGTTTGTGGTTTTTTGACTTGTTTGCTGACTTTTATCCCCCCCCCCCACCCTTTGGTCCTAAGATAAATGTCATATTAATGTAGCCTCTGTTTCAGTTGGTTTATCTTGTGTGATACCATTTGCTCAAATCACATTCTTTACCAATAATTTTACTTAAATAATTTTGGATTCTGTCATGATAAAGCCTCTTACATTCTATAAAATGCATATAGAAACTATTAATTTTATAAAAATTCATGGCTTAGGTGCTAGATGCATCTACTCCATGATATGATGTGAGACATTGCTATGTAGATTTATCTTTGTGAATTACAGAGACTTGTGTGTATATACTCATACCCAATTCAGCTTGTTTATTGTTTTAGCACAGAAAATTTTGTTGTACTGGAATACAATGTTTGGTTGAGAGCAATGTATTGAAGTTACTGTTTGGGTTGTGAAGGCACAAGAAAAAGGGTTAAGTAGAAGAAAGGTCAATTTACTTGAATAACCTGGTGCCTTTCTCTATTGTGACAGCATTGTAGAAAACACGTGTACAAAGACTTAAGTACATTGCATTCTTTCTAGTGGGAGCATGGACTGATAACAGTTCTTGTTAAAATAACTGTTTACTTTAAATAGGTGTGTAAACCTCTGTAGGAAAACAGTGACTCTTTCATTAGTAAAGTCTGTCACTGTATTTGCATTGGAGGGGCAAGTTTAAAATGTGATTGTCTTAAGAGCTTTCTAGCTTTCTGTTTTATACTTTGAAAGTACAAATGTGAATTGCCTTTGTTTTGTTTAGCTTGAAATGGCTGTTAAATGCTGTCATTTTCAGTTGTTCACATGTGAAATTTTATTTTTAATTGCTATCCAAAACGCAGTGGGTTTAATATGACTAGAGTCTTCCTTTTAAGTGTCTGAAATACTAAGTTGCTATAATGTTAGCATTTATATTGCTGATCCATTTAATTTCTGCATAAATTGATTAGAATACTTATTTTAAATTTCTGATGATTGAGTTCACAAGGTTAACAAAATTCTGAGGCTAGGAAGAAGCAACACATTGCAACGTTTTTATAAGCCTGCCTTAACTCTAATAATTACATGTTTGAAATAATTTTACCTGATGGATATAGATGGTCTTGAGACCTGAACATAACTGTGTCAACTCAGGTAACTGATAGCAGAGGACAGGAGTAAATCCAGCTGATCAATCGCCTGCTGTGTAATGTTTACCTGCTCCCATCTTCCCTATGGCCCCAGGCTGAAATGCTGAGTTTTCTTTAAATGAACTTAGTTGCTTTAAAAACAAAACCAAACCCCAAGATTACGCTTTTGTGGCATTAAAGGCAGAGTTCTCAGAATTGCTCATTATGCATCAGAAGGTCGTTTTCTGCCGTGTCTGGGAAATGGATAATAAGAGTTGCTTGAAGAAGATGATAAAAGATCATAACAAAGAGACTGATTTCTCAGTATTCACCTTAGAAGACTGTAAATAGAGGGAGTTCTTTAATTTCCTTGCTTTCCTACAGGAAATTTTTTCCCATACTGTGTTGAAACCCAACTCTTGCCTTTCTTTAAGCATCTGAACAGCAATCTACAAAGTTCTTTATGGGAGAGCCCTCTAAAAGAAAGACTTCAGACTTGTGTCCTAATGAATCAGAAAAAAAAGATGTTTCTGCACATAACTCTGACCCTTGACAGGCTTCATTCCATTGCTGCAGAATTTGAAGATAAGAAGTTCTTCAGCCTCCTTATGAAGGAAAGAAAGAATAAAAGCCATTTCAAGATGTTTGAAAGCCTCCTTGTAACACCTGACTCCCTAACAGACCTTAAGGATAGCCATGAACATTTAAATGTGTTCTGTTTTGAGCTTTGTGAGCATTATTTTTCAGTGTCAAGATCAGAGAAAACTTGTCATAACACCTGCCCCTTCCTTCCATGCCTGATGGTTTTTGTTGGAGGGATTTTGAGTGGGTATTTAGCCACGTGGTTTAATAGCCTGCCACTTTTAATACAGTTTTCTTCTGTTCACTGCTCTGAATTTTGTCTAAGTAGTCTAAATCTCATGTTGTCTTTTTAATATTTCATTTTCTGTAAATAATGTAGTAGATGGCTTTCATTTTATGACTGGCTTCTCACGTCTTTAGTATTGAGGGGAAGAGACAGTGGAAACAGTTGTTGTTCGAGTATGTTCTTCAAGGAATAAAAAAAGCCTCATTGTTTTGTTTTAAGAATAGCAGGAATTTTTTACTCCCAGTTGAATGAGGGGAACTAATGTCCACTTCTAAGGAATAGATTGTTGATGTTATTTATACTGTAGTTTCTCAAGGACTGTCTAATGTGTGTATGTGTACATGTATGTGCACATGGAAACGCACTGTTAGAGAAGCCTTTAATGTAATTATTTGTAAGTGTGGATAAGAAACGACATTTTTAAACTACTGAAGCTGGAGTTAAATGCAAATGCATTTTAAGTCTGTAGTCTTTGAGTTCACCACGGTGCTTTTGACAATGTTACCCCCTATCTAAAAGCCTCGTTCATAAGTATAAATAGTAAGATGTAGGTATGTTTATATGTATGTTTAACATAGTTTATATAAAATAAATGTAAATTTTGTTTCTACAGACAATAAATGTTTTCACAAAATTTCTACTTATAAATAATTCAGTGATTTGATTCAGTAATTGATGTCTGGTGTAATTTTCAGGGTAAAAGAAAAAAGCTTTTTTCAGAACCTGTTGTGGAGGGAGTGGAAAAGTACAAAAATGTTACTATACTTTGTTAGTGGCAGTTTTCTCTTTTTATACACAAATTAACTACCTGAGGTTAGAACAGGCTCTTTTTGCTCACCCTTTCATTAACAGTCAAGGTGCTCGTGCAGTAAAATGTTACCTATACTTTATCTTTTATACCAGCTTTTTTTTTAAATCTGCGCTTCTCCTCTGCTGCTACTGTAGGTTTTTTTCCCAAGGGTCTTTACCTGTGGGAAGACGTGCCTGTGCAGAAGCCTCCCCACCCTCCTTGGGTGCCTTTCTGTCCAGACATGTTTCTGATCTGTGCACTTACTGTCGCAGGGGTTTCGCATCTTCCAGCAGTAGGAACAATCCGTGCTCCTGTGCGACGCTGCTTTTTTTAGTGAAACATCAACACTACCCCAAAGGCACTCTACATCTCTACATCTTCCCTTTTTGTCTTTTCTTCCTTCGTACCCAAACCTGCAGCGGTGTGTGTGGGGAAGGTGGGCCGGGCAGAGACAAGGGGCAGCTGTGGCGCTGCCGGTGCATTTCCCAGTCGCTGTGAAAGCAGAGCCACGGGGGCAGGGCCGGGCACGGCTCTGGGGGCGTGCGCGGACGGGGCAGGTGCGGGGCAGCAACGCGCGGCAGGCGCCTCTCCCGCCGCCCGGGAGCGCTCTCCATCTTCCCCCGGCGCCCAGCGCGGACGCGTCCCGTCCCCTCCCCGTGCCCGCGGAGTCCTGCTTCGAGAGGGAGGGAGCCACCCCGCTGCCCGCCGCGGCTCTGCTATCCCCCGACCCTGCCCCCGCCGGACCGCGGCGCGGCCCCGCTTCCTGCCGCCCTCCCCGCCCTCCGCTCCCGCCGGCCCGAGGCG
>VZRS01006462.1:91564-112270 GCA_013398055.1 Ifrita kowaldi
GTCGCTGGAGCCGTGGCGCGGGGGGCGGCCGGGCTCGGCAGCCGCTGCCCGTGAGGTGTCACCCGCGGGCTTCGGGAAGAGGCTGCGCCTGGATGCCCGGCCCGGGCTGGGCAGCGCCCGTTACCTGTGCAGGGGGCAGGGAGGGAGGGCGGGGTTGAATTGTCCCATTATGCGGGGCGAGGCGGCGGCGGCAGCGGCGGTGCCAGGCGCGGGCTGGCTGAGCGGTGCGCCCAGGGCGTCGCTGGAGTGCCGCTGCCCGCGGCTCGCTCTGCCCAGCGCGGTGCCCGGCGGAAAATGACGGATGGGCGGGAACAAAAGAAGCGGCAGCTGTCGGTGGGCCGCCCTGGTGCGCACACCGGCCGGCGGTGACGTTCGCTGGAGACAGCAGCGAACGGTGCTCCGAAACAGTTTGGATGTCCCCAGGCCCCCGGCTGCCCGCTTCGCTCACGGCGACGGAAATGCGGTTGGACTGTGGGGGAACCTGAGAGCAGCATCACCGAAACGACTGAATATAATGCGTTATGTGGGAAGACATTTTACACAATTTCACCTGTTGTAATACAGTGACGTTGTGAATATAGTAGGAAATAAATCATCCCTTTGTCCTTTGAGAGATTAGTTTGCGGGGTGCTGTGGGAGCGATGCACATCTGCTCTACCTGTGTGTTACCAGATTAATTTCAGTTAGTTCTCCCGTTCGGGCTGAGATGGGTTCATCCCCGTGCAGCTCGTTGGGCTGTATTGATCGGGCTGAACTCGGCCGCTGCTGACAGTAGGCCGGCATCCCAGGCTGCCACAGTTAATTGGGGGCATTGTAGAAGCTCTCTTAGGGTTGGTTTGCCGGCTCATTGGCACAGCTCTCAACTTCTGTCTTCTGTCACAACAGATAAGATTTTAAACATAGCGCTGTAGTGAGAGATAGGGCTTGTAACTGCTGAATGGAGCAGAATCTGTACTCAGTAGGGCATGTCATAGGAAATAATTTTTTAAAAATTGTTTTTGGTTTCTTATCCTCTCCCCATGCATTTATTTCGTACTAACTTTGTGATACAGTAAGACTTTTCTGATTTCAATTTAATCCATAGTCCAAATATTAGCCTTTATGGCTCAAAAGATTAAGGAAAGCAATAAAGGACCAACAAAGTAATTTGAATTGGTAGAGCTCTAGGAAGGTTTTTAATACTGTAACTTGGTAGTTCTTTTTACCCACCCATCCCTCTCCCGGGCTGTGATCCTACACATCTGGCTTCTTTGAAGCTCATTTGGATGATGACTTTCCCAAATCACCATGATTCAGTCATACTTTGCTTTGCAGAATGGGAGTGGAGGGAAGGTAGATATGATTTCATTGCTGTTCATATCTTTAAATGATGATTCTCATAGTTTACAAACAAATAGAAAAATTGTGCAAGCAGGTGAGGATATGCATAGTATGAAAGTAAAATCTTTCTAGGAGATATCAAATGAAAGCAGTTTTATTCAAAACATTTTTTAAATAGTTAGCAATTTTGTAAGGTATCACAGATGCAGAAGAGAATAGGTGAATTCTTTGTGTACTACACTGTTAAAATTCCTAACGTTTTATTTTTAGATTACTTGTATGCCTTCTTTGTTAACCATGTATATTTTCTGTGTGGCACTGCAGAGTGTTTTTAGCCCAGCCCTGTGCATGTGTATATATGTGTGTATGTTACACGTACCTGTATGCTGAGATTCAGTGCTTTTTTACAGCACACACCTCGAACTTTACAAGAAACACTTCGTGTAATTGATGTTTTATGAGTTCTTCTTTGACTTTATAGGTAGAGTACATTAAAATTAATTAATTTATACTTGGAATGGACTTGTCAGGAGAGTTGAGTGAAATAATGGTGTTAGCTCTTTACAATGTAGAAAAGGGGGATAAGGCAAAGATCTTAAAGGTGAATGCAGTGAAACAAGCTTGGTCCCTCTCCTTAAATATTTGAGAAATGAAGAGGTGGTGTTTTGTGGGGACTTATGTGTGTGTGGGGGTTGTTTGTTTGTTGTTGCTTTTTGGTTTGTTTTGTTCTGTTTTTATTTTGAAACTACTTAGACTTGCATATGGTTAGGGAACTAGTCTCATCTGCAAGAGGATGGGGTGCCCACACATCAGACCTGAAGCTGAAGGTGCAGAAAACAAAGTAGATATGGGAATTCCTTGGGGGAAACCTGGTTCGAAATGTTCTACTTAGCAAATTTAGAAGATGCAAGATTAGAAGTGTGATTCTAGAGAGCAGCATTTAACTGCCATCATCACAAAGCAGCTGTGCAGCTCCTTCTGTCAGTCGAGACACACCTCCCAACTTCTGCAGTAAATGAAGGAACATCCTTTCTTCTGCTGTGCAGTCTTTGCTCATGTTCAAAGCACAGCCAGTTTAGTGCAGTAAAAGAGGTGTGGGTCCTGTATAATAATGTTGCAATGAAGCTATGCAGTCGAAGCCTTCATCACAGTGCTTAAACACTTCTTTCATCAATATTTTTTCATCTAAGTGTTTTTCAAGGTATTGTTAAAGCTCTGCTGTTTGGAAAGGGCAGGAGAGGAAATGCTGCTTTTTTCTTTTAACGTGAAATCACATCGATCACCTCTGCTGCCACCATAGTTGGGAGTTTGGATCCAGAGAGAGTCTTGTGCCCTTTGAACCAGTTAGATTAGTTATACTGGCAGACAGCTGTTGTCTGCATGGTTTTAGATAATGGGTTGAGAAAGGTGCTTTGCTGTGGAATACTGCAGCTAGTTTGTACACACCAAAGGAATGTTACACCAAGAAGTAATGCAATCAAAAGGGTTCAGTCTATGTGAAAGTCTGATTATTCTGTACTAGCTGCAATTCCTTTTTCTGTTTTTACCTTTCTTATTTTTTCTTTTCATTCTCCAAATTCTCCTTTATCCCCTGCCCACGACTTTGCCCCTCATCTGTTTCTCTTTGCACGTTTCAGAGATGCTGCTTCCTCCTTCTCCCTCTCTCTTATCGCAGCATCAACAGAGGGAGTGCTCTGAGCACATTTCCTGTGTGTGGGGCCAGGCTGACCTCCAGCACCAGAGCTGTGCCTGCATCCAAACTTCTGCTTGGCCCCGTGGTGACACCTGGAGAGTGCTCACTGCAGCAGGAGCCCTGGCAGTGCAGCTGGGAAACTCTAGCTCTGAGCTCTCATCTAAAACGAAGCATTTTTGGGGCCTGAGCTTAGCAGAAGTTGTACACATCACTCACAGAAGATGGTAGGTGTGCTTGTGGTTTCCTCTCCAGAATGGTGGGGATTTTGGAGCCTTTCAGTAAAATAGCTGTCAGATTTTTAAAATAGAAGTAATATTTGTCATTCTAGTCATCCTTGAAGGCAGTTGAACAGTTTCAGCTGAATAAGGAAAAGTCATAAGAAAGATGATTAGCATAGCATTTTACACTTGATTTTTTTTTTTAAATAAGGTTTTAAGCAACTCTAAAGTGGCTTTATAGAGAAAATATTGTATAAAAATCCTTCCCAACTTGTAAAAAGTCTTCATTCTCCTCCTCATACGGGGTGTTACTGATTTTAATTCTTTTGGGGTCGTTGGTAGGTGTGTTTCTCATAAGGAAGCAGTTACGTTGGAGCTGTTCAGGATCAGATTCCCGCTGGTTTGGTGACATTATACAGTCTGTGAATGGCTTATGGTCTGAGTTCCAGTGGAGTTTTCATAAACTGTAATAAAATATTTTCAGTAACCTATATAAAGCTTCATTAAAAAATAGCTGGCATGAAGCTTTCTTTTTGTAGAGATCAAGAGATAATGACATTTCTGTCATAAAAGGTTGTCAGAGCTGCCTTCTAAATGGATCAAGATAGTGGTTGGAAATCAAGAAATATAAAACTTGTAAATATGTGTGTATATGTAAAAGATTATGAAAATAATTTCTGATTGTGACATCTCTTCTGCTTGCTCCTTTCCAGTAGCTCTTCTTTCCTCAGACTCTCCGTTACAGTTGGTTTTTTATATTAACTGTTGCTTTTAGCTCAGGAAGTGTGATAAAGAACATAATACTTAAAATAAATGGTTTCTTAAAAGAGCAGAATTCTTGCCTGTTTTTTGTGCTAATCAAAGATTCATCTGTAGAAAATTATGACAGAGCTGCTGGAAAAGGGTTTTTTTCTGCCTGGGTTTAAAGAAGCAGTGTAATGTGCATGTAATAATAATAATGTAATGTAATAAAACACTTTATTGTGAAGCAGTTTTCTTTTGATATGAATGCTGAGTGCATACATATTTCTGTTTAAACTGCTACTAATGTAATATACACAATTTATCACAATTTGTCTGTGATGTTATTCAGATTGCTTATTTTATAATTGTTATTTACTGGATGTTAAGAGGGTTTTTTAAGAATACTGCTGGTGTATCAGAATTTGAATAGGAGATCAGTGTTGACCTTGTAGATAATGCATTGACTCCTTCTCTGCTTGTAGGGGAAGGGTCACATGTGTTATGAGGAGAAAAAGGAGAGCTTGGTAATGTGAAATATGCAGCTGAAATTTCAAGTCTGATGTGTTAGAGGTCACTGAAGTGCTGCAAGCAGGTTAGCCCTGATGAGATCAAAGGAGTGAGAACAGCCGCAGAGATGGTATCTGTTGTTTTGCTCTGATCCTGCCGGTATAGAGCAAGCTTATAAAAAATGATGATGGATTTTGTATGGTTCCTATCTGTGTGGTTTTTAAAATCCTGGACCAGGGAGCGGATGTTTTCCCTTGATGCAGAAGCAGGAAGTAGCTGCAGGGCATATCTACATTCTGTACACTGAGGAATGATGAAAGAATATATTAGGGGGAGGGGAATGGGAGAGGAGGTGAGTATGAAGATTCAGTAATTCAGCTAATGTAAAAGTAATTGCTGACAGTCTGCTTCGCACTGAGAAGAAACACAATAAATGCTTGAAGTCCCTATGTGTGAGAGAATATGCAAATACTGCAGTTCAGTAGACATGGGTTGTGTTATCAAATGAAGTTTACTTTCCCCTCCTTTTATTATTGATAACTGAGAAGAATCAGTAGGAACCAACCCTTGAGAATGCAGTGGTAAATCCACATAAAAGCTGTGTGGTGAGATGATGGTTGCAAGGTCTTGGCTATGCTTTGTTCCTAACATAACTTTGCCTTAGAGAATGGAGCATCCTGGAGGATGAGCAGTGGAAGGGGAAAGGATGTCTTTGTTCCCAGTCTTATAGCAGTTTGTGTTCCAGGGGGAGTGTTGCTGAGAATTTGTGCTTCTGATTTAGCATGAAGAGTTGTGTAGAGTTGTGGATCAGAAATGATGTCTGTGCTGAAAAAAATTCTCTTTAGCAATAAAGTATTATAGAAAGCTGAGCAGTTATACAAGGAAAATATCCCTAACTTCTGATTAATTTGTAGTGTCAGTATAAAGAAGTATCTTTTGAACTCTGCCTTTGAATTTCATTAGGAGTATTGTACAGAAGGAAAAAGTTCCTCTTTATCTCATTCTCTGTCTTTTATACTGTGCAGCTAAATCACTTCTGACAATTGAAACCAGCTCACACAAAAACCAGTGTAAGTCTATTCATTTATTTGAAGATCAAAGTCAGCATTGGTGCACAGCTCCCCGGAGAACTAACGCTTTTTCAAAAGTGTCGATATAGATTCGTTGCATGTGTTGCAAGTCAAGGCTCAATTAGACTAGATCTAGATCTTTAAAGGTCCCTCCCAGCCCAAAGCATTCAAAATGATCTATCAATATTTAATTAGCTTTCAGTGGTCACACTGCTTGTATTTAAAAATTAAGTGGTTTATGTCCCACAAGTAATTTGTAATTAATGAATTCACAACTTACATTAAAAAAAACCCCAAGCCACCTAAAACAAGCAAACACAAAAACACCCCTGCAAAATAGGAATCCTCATAACATGTTGTGTTCTCCACTCGCAGTTTCCAGGAACTTGCTTGTTACCTTAAAAAGCAACATAACGGTGCTTTTTGTTGATAATGAGGTCTCAAAACAAACACACACAGAAGTCACTTCAGGGTGTTTTCCTGTTGTTTTAGGTTGGTTTTGTGGGAAGAATTTCTTGGAGGTCAGTGCAACTGCTGGTGCTGTATGGACTGCTTGTGTCAGCCTGACTGTCTTTGTATGTAGCACTGTCTTTGTATGTCTTTCCCCATGAGCTGGATTTATAAAGGTTTTCATCAAAGGTAGCAGCAGTATCAGAGCATAAGTGTACATGTACAGAACTTTTCATTTCTGAACCAATTGTAAAGCCATTCTTTGAGAACTCTCATGTCAGGTTTAAGTCAAATATGTTCTGTATCTGTGGTTGCTGATTCATCCTCACCACTGGCAAATAAAATTTTTCATACTCTGGTAGCTTGGCAGAGCAGATTTTTTTTTCTGATAGGCTTGTGCAGCATTGAAAATTTGCTGTCCTTGTGACAGATACAAAACTGGCAAGCAGCAAGACCTCAGTTTAATTTTTCAGTGTTTTTCTCATTCCTGCTGTTCTTTCTGTGAGGTCTCACTGAGCTCTTATTGAGCTGTTAGTGCTCCTCTATTTCCCACTGTCAAAGGGCACACCAGAGATTCCAAACTGTGCCCAGAAAAAGATGCCTTTATTTAGGTTTCATTATGGCAAGATTTAAAAAACTTCTTTGCTCTTAAATTTGGACCACTTATAAAAAAGTGTTTTAGCTTTGGCCTTATGTTTCCAAATATAAGGATTAATGGCTTGCTTTGGAAGAGTGGTGATGTGTATTTATAAACAATATTTGAATGTTTTATTGATGAAGATTGACTACTGCAGTACTTTTCTTTTTCATTAGCCATTTCTTATGAGCATGTCTTTATTGTCACCAGCAGCTCTATGGAAAAATATCCTATCAAAACCTTTCACTTAATTTCCCTTTAAATAGCCTGGTATTACAGTTCATAGAGATTGCAGAACTGCTGTGTTCATTGAATGCAAATAACCAGCTTTTCTGCTTAAACTATCACATAAAAGAAGTCCTCAAAAACCTACACAAAGCAGCTGAAATACCTCAAACAATTCCTACCAAAAAACAAAAATCATAACTCTAGAGGAACCTGACTTTGTTCCCATCAGATTTTAAGTGGCTGGATGAAGGGAAGGGATGGAGAAATGAGTGCAGAGAGTGAAAGCCTTCCAGTAAAGGCTGAGCTTGAGAGCCTTGCCTTGGGTGCAGGATCCAGCAGTTTGTGCCAGTGGGTATCCCTGAACACCTGAGAGTGAGCAGCAGTGCTTCCAGGCAGGTCCTGCGAACAGGGAAGAGAAAAATTGCACCATGTGAAGGTAGGCCTGGTAGTAAGAACTACTTGTAACTTCACTTGCTGATAAAATGAAAAATTCAATTCTAGTTCCAGGAGAGTACAAAAAGTGTTTATAAATTTATAAATCCTCATTATATTAATGATTTTTTTTTTGATGGCATGTGCCACACCTTATTATTTGATTTTAATTTTTGTTCACGGAAGCTTCAGGCTGGAGAACACCAGCTTGGTAGCTTACAAGCTTGTCTTTTTTTGTATCTGTATTTTTAGATTGCATGTGGGAAAGAAAGGGTTAATCACTGTGCAGTCTTGAAATCTAGATTTGGTTCAGACTTAAATATTGATATTGAAGTCAAACGGTTAAAACTCTTCCACTAGTAGATTTGAAATGTGATACACTTCTTCTGTGCTTTTGTTGCATTTTTGTTTAATGAAAATGCATGATAATGAAACATTTAAGTTTCATCTCATTTTGAGATTCTAAGACATTTGGTGCACTGAGCTGATCATGTAACTAGTTCAGTTGTTAATCTCAGTCTGATGCTAGATTGCTTTTAATCTTGATTCGTTGGTAATTGCTGTATTCTTAATGCTGGAAATGTGTTCTTTGTAGCTATTTTTGTTAGTAACTTGAACAAAAAAGTTAATTTTCCTGGTGACACAAAACTAAGTATTTTGTGGATTTTGTTGGCTTTTAGTAGTTAGATTATAGATTTGACCAGCCTCTCAGCTGCTTCTTTCTTTGTAGCAGTCTGTAAGTCTTGTTGATCACAGTGGGTCAAGTTTATCTATCTGTATAGAACTGCTCCAGCATCATAGAGGTAACATGTGGTTAATCAAGGGATTTGTGTGTATAGTTAATCCAGTCTAGTTAACTGCTATTTTATTGATGGAAGGTTTGCTTAATAAGCAAAATCCTTCTCTCACTTCTTCCTTGCTTGACTAAGTGTGTGATGAAAAGAGATTTATCCTTGAACAGCCGACTCATTTGTACAAGTAAGATCAGCTCTTTCTGTTGCAAGAAACAGTCTTTCAACTGGGAGAGAAATCTTCCTGCTGCTGTTGCTGTCATCTTTGGTTACAATTGTTTTTAATGTTCATCTTCCTGGGCAACTGCTATTTCCTCCTCCATCCAGTAATCTCTTTTAAAATGGGAAAGATCTTTATTTTCTTTGAAACTTAATACAAAAGTCCCTTGTATCTGCTGATCATTTCATTCATCAAATACCTTTATTTAGCTGCATTTGGAAACAGCTGAAATACACTTGTCAGTTTTGCTTTGACCACTGAGGTCAGTTTGAATGGTCTTTGTTCTGTCAGCTCATACCACCCTTCAGAATTGCTCACTTTGATTTGCATTAACCATGCTACTTATTTTAAAGGCTACAATTTCTCTGTGTGTAGCACCTATAAATAGTGCTTTTGATCAGCTGACATCTCAATTATCTGACTGTGGTTCGTGGAAGATGACAATAAGATACCATCTAGTTCATGATGAACTATCTTCTGACAATTCAAAGTTGTCTGCACTGGTTCTGGAGTCATGAGACATCTATTAATATGTATTCCTCTGCAGTGTATTTGATAGTTTGTTCACAGTTGTGGAGAAAACAGTCTTGTATTCCTGTGTGTTTCTCATTCCTTCACCTCATTCTGTCAGAAAGCAGTTGCACCTCTTCTCATCACTTAGAGAAGTTCATGTATGCTTCTTTCCCTTTGTAAGCTGCGTTGTTTTGTTGCTTTGGGTTCATGTGTTGTGGTGGGTTTTGACTGTCGGGGTGGGTTTCTTTTCTTTTTAAAATAAATCTACACTACAGTTTTGCAACTGTTTCTCAGGAAAGATGCTCTTCAGACATTTTTTTTGTCTGTTCACACACCTGATGCTCTGTCATCCCATCTTTTCATATGCACTTCCTTCATATGCATCTTTCCTTCTCTTTGACCTGTCTTTCAAACGTACTGCTTCCCTTTTTAGAAAGCTTTCCTATGTACTTCACTTTACAGAGTCTCAAAATTCTCTAAATTAAGATGCAAAGATATACAGAATTCTGAAGGCAATCTGGTGTGGAATGTAGCACAATTGTAGGTGATCCTTTACACATTTTATTCGGAATTAGGGACAGAAGAAACCTTTGGTTGGATTCCCATAAATATGATGTCAGGAAGGAGAGGGAATGACTGCCTTTTAGAGACTATTGCTTTAATCTGCAGGGTTTTTTCAGAGTTGAAATTGATACCCTGGAATAATGCTGAGGTGTGTGTTGCATATTGTGTTTTGCCAGCCACGTTTTTGATATTTTCTGATGGAAGAGTGATGCCTCTGGTATGTGGAGTAAAACAGGTTGTGGAAGCTGGCAAAGCCAAGTACTGAAGTTCCAATGTTTTTTTAATTTGGAGAACTTAAAAGCAGGATGTTGCTATTTTAAGAAGAATTTCAGTTCCTGTCTGTTCAAGTCTGTCAGTGTCTCTCTCGAACCAAAACCAAGGAGCTGATGTAAATTCAGCCTTGTAGGCTGAGAAATTAAATGTAAGAAATGCTCTTTGCTTCTCCAGACCCTCTGAAATCTACAGTTAGTCTTGGCTTCTGGTTTCCTTTAAGAGCTTGTACCACTCCAACCCAGGGAAGGTCATTAGAAGATTCTTTAAGGGGATGGAGTCCAGGAAACTTTTCTTAGATGGAAAAGTAGAGCTTTCTCCTTAGCCTTGGAAGAAGTGCTCAAGGTAGATAACATTCAGTGACCACTATTTCTGTCCTCTGCAGTTCTCTTGGTTGCAGGGTTTAACCTGCCTGTTGCCTCCTGGATGCCGTAGAAAGATTCTGTGCCAGCATCTGAGGAAGTTCTACTTGTCTTGAGGAGAATCTGTCTCATTGTTATTTCCTTGGCCACACGTTTTTGTTCTGTTCCAGACAGTACCAGTGTTGGTTACTGGGGGTGGATGAGAGAAGGAGGTTGTCAGAAGAATAACTGCTTATAAAACAATAGGGTTTATGCCTCTGTTTGTTTGCTTGGGTTCCATAAAGCTCCATCCTTCTGCTTTCTCCCCCTTTTTCCCCCATCCTCAGTGCAGCAATGGGTTCTTCTGTCTAAATGCTGACTGTTGTTTGTGCTTTCACTCTGTGTGCAGCTCGGCTGAGCATTCCCATTCAACCAGCACAGAGTGGCTCAGATTCCCTATTGGAACAATGCTGTCATCAGGTCACAAGCTGTTCTGGCTCACAATGAGAGTCAGGGATAAGCTTTCAGACATACTTCTTTGGCTTGCATCAGGTTTTGCTTTCAGGACTTTTCTTCTAAGGAGGAACTCTGAGTAGTCTCTCCCTTTTGGAGGTTTGTTCTCACCATAAGATTTAAAGAAGATCCCTTGGAAGTAAGAGGGTGTTTCTTTGGGTGGAGGAGACTTCTTGAGACCTTTAACCTGCCACCAGCGATACCGGTTCAAAGAGCTGTGTCTTCTACTTGCAGCATAATCTCTGCTTTCTTAGAGGCTTTGCCTTGTTCAAAATTAGGAGAATTTCTCAAAGAGAAGATAAAACTAAAAAATGTGAATGGAAGTGCCTCCTTGCCCAGACCTATGATTGACACATGGAATTTTGAAAAGCACCATTAAAACAAAACAGAGCAGCTAATGCCTCTGATGTGGAAACATTTTTGTTCATAAAAGAAAAAAAAAGTGTTAGTTTGTGAATTCCATTTATTGTGACATCCAGTAAACATTACCTGCAGAAACTGATTTGAGCTGAGAAAACAGAGGCATTAAAGATACCATCAAAAACTTATTACTCCAGAATTGCATCCTGCAATCTAAAATTGAACTTTCAAAGTTTTTTAATGCACAGAAGCTGACACATGTTATCTGATATAATAGTGAAGTTTATTTGCCCAAGGATTGTCTGGAACTTGTGAATTCATATATGCAGTAATNCAGAGCAGCTAATGCCTCTGATGTGGAAACATTTTTGTTCATAAAAGAAAAAAAAAGTGTTAGTTTGTGAATTCCATTTATTGTGACATCCAGTAAACATTACCTGCAGAAACTGATTTGAGCTGAGAAAACAGAGGCATTAAAGATACCATCAAAAACTTATTACTCCAGAATTGCATCCTGCAATCTAAAATTGAACTTTCAAAGTTTTTTAATGCACAGAAGCTGACACATGTTATCTGATATAATAGTGAAGTTTATTTGCCCAAGGATTGTCTGGAACTTGTGAATTCATATATGCAGTAATTTCTAAAACAGCATTTTTTTCAGTCTTATTGTTCTTAGCACGGTTTGAAGCAGAATAAAAACCTGATGTTAAAAGAGAAGTTGCTAAGGGTTATGAGCAGCAGTTTTATGAGATTTCTTTCTTAATCTAGAAAATATTATATTGATAGGTGGTAAAGGTGTTCTTTTAATCATGTGTCCTTTCTCCAAACATTCCCACCCTACCTGCCATTGTTGCTCACATAATTGAGGAAGTTTGGTAGTTTGGAAGTTTGTTTTTAACACCTTAGGTAGTTGTTGGCTTTTCTTTCAGTGTGTTGTAGAGGTTTAGTGGAGGTGGCTCAATCCTGGCATGTAAATGTTGTATTGGACCATAGTGGTGAAATGCAAATTACCCATCATCTGAGCTCTTGCACTCAGGGCTGTGAGCCCCAGCACACACACACAGCAGTTATAGCTCCTGTAATGCCCAACAGTGTGTTGTATGCGAAAGCACAGTAGTTGTGTCCTTTAATTTAGCTTATAAACTATGAAACTGCTGAGCAGTTCCATACTAGACCTAACCTTCCTCTGAAGTTTTGTAGCTGGAAATGCTTGGATTTTTGTAAGAAGTTAAAAAGGAAAAAGCTGATTATTTCTTTTCTCCATCCAGCCCAGCTTCTTGCTGTTGTACAACGCACGTCTTTGTGATGGTTTATAATGCATCAGTTAAAACACAACACTGGTTTGTAATCCTAGCCTTTGACAGGTGGAATCAGGAAAGTTGCTGCTGGGGTAAATATTTTCCAACTGCTGTCTTAAAAATGATAGCATTCCATTAAACTGAGGGAAAACAACATAACTTTGAAATTGTTGTAAGACACCGTGTTTGTCTGCAGCTGGCATCACACAGCCAAGGGCTGTAGCATAGTCTGAGGATTTTGGCTATAGCAGGCTACTGCTGCCAGCAATCTCTTCTTGCAGAAATCACCACTTCCAAGAGCAAGAATACTGCAACAGGATGTATCTGTGCACCACTTTTCAGTCTGGTTACTTAATGTAACACCACTTTTATGAGCACTTCAAGCAAATGTGGCTAAGATGCAGAGGAGTATGTTGTATTCTCCCCATCCTCCTCCTGTGCAAAAGGGTTGCTACTTTTGGCAAAGACGTGTGGTGATAGTAACAGCTTAGGCATCTAGTGAAATCCTCCAAGCTCCTCTGAGATCATATTCATAATTGCATTCATGCTTCTAGTCTGATTTTAATGAGACGAGGTGAATGTTGCTGGCTTAGAAGCTCAGAGTTTTAACAAATGCTCTGCATTACACAATATGAAGACTCTGAACCAGTTGTTGACCACAACCTCTGCTCATCTTCTTGAGGGCTAAATGATGTTGTATCATGTCACTGAAAAGGTAGTTGTTCCTTATATTTTCAATTTTTTATTCATTTGTCTTTCCACCTCAGTACTATCCATCGGCATTTATAAATACTACCAAGGCAACTTTGGGACTAGAATACTGGGCTAGTACTTCTGTAATTTAACACAGCACTTATTTTCATGGCATCACCTTTTCTATCCTCCTTACTTTTTATGGTGATACATTAATTTGGTAGCAGTTCTCATTAATTTAGCCAAATGGTAGTTTTATAAATAATTCTGTGTGAGTTTAGCTGTAATCTCTCTCCTTTTTGTTCTGAAGAGTAACTCTCATCCTTCTTACATTCTGTCACTTGTCTGAGAATGAGATTTAGAAACTGGAAGAGCAGAGAAGCATTACTAACAAGTTTGTATATAGTTTGTCAAATGTGACTTTTTTGTCTTTGCTTACCTTAAGTTAAAGTACTCTTCTCCTTTTCTGTTTTTCTCAGCTATGGGTACAATAATTTACACTTTTCAGAACTTTGAGTCATTTTTGTGGATATTGGAGGAGGCAGGAACTCATGTTAAAATGATGATATTAAATGTTTTCCTCTGAATCTAATGTCTTCTGTTTCTTCTGAATGGGTCCTTGTGTGCATTAGTTTCTGAAGGGAAGAACACTTCCGAAGGTGAACAGCTCTCAAGACAATTTTACCTCTGAGAAGCACTATATTTCTTCAGTTAGAGGTTAACACAATGCACGTTGTCTGCAAACTTGACAATGTGAATTTAAAATAGGTTTGTTTGTACGTGCTGTACACTGGGAGCATCTGCTGTAGTTAAGAGGCACTCTGGTTGATAGAACCAATGGATTACAGTAAACTTAGTCTCTTTCAGTAGCAACAATGGGATTTGAGTAGTTTGTTGTCCAAGGGAGAAGGACCATTTTGCCCTCAGGAAAAGATCAATTAATTCACGGAATAGAAAGTGCTTCCTCCACTGAGAGCCACATGAATGCCAAGGACTATCAATGCAATCTCGGTCTTTCTAAAGGGTTAAGGAGACTCATCCCAGTAAAATCTAACATGTATTGCTGGATTCAATATTAAGGTATTAAGGGAGAATGCAGATGTAACTGCTGCCACCTAGAACTACCACAATGATCTTCTTTCCTTGCTTACTCGTGCATGAACGTTTCTGGTGTTCAGATGTGCTTTGGCAGATGGCATAAAAAGTTTGTGTCAGAGATACGGTGTGACACAGTAAATTCAATAAGAGGCAACTACTACTATAGGCTTCAGAAAAACTTAAATCCATAATGTTTATTAGAAACACCTACGTGAAGTTTTTTACCACAGACTTGCTATGAGATGTGTATTTTATGTGGAAACGCCCCATGTAAATACGAAAATGCAAACACACTGACTTATTGTTGTTCTTTTTCTGACTGTAAAGGTGAGATTTTTTCGATGGATCGTGGTCATATCAAATGCCTTAGCTGGAATATAAAATATTTCTTGTCCTACTGGGTGATTTCCTCGAATAACTGCATGTTTATGTTTTAAAAACTGGAACCAAGCATACCTCTTTGAAAAACAGAAAACTAGCTCTCCTTTTTTCTTGGAGGACAGCTTGGGCATTTTGTCAGCTGGAGTGGCTTCAGCTCTGCTGCTGCCCAGAGAAGAGTCACACCAGGACAGCCCCAGGCCAAGTGTTCACTGTCCTCCAGATTAGGATTTGGTTGGGGTGCTGTGCACAGCTCCTGTTTCTGTGCCTGCATGTGTGTGTCCATGTGAATTGCCCGCCGCGGGGCTTCCCCTCCAGTGCTTCCCATCTGTCCTGACTGCTCTGGGGCTGCCTGGGATGCTCCCAGGGTGCAGGCTGGGTGAGGATTTGTGGCCTGTGGGAGGGGACTGGGACTGTAACAAGAAAAGGACCCTGGGCAATGAGACTTAGGTGACCCCTTCTGTGGCTGCTCTGCTCTTTGAGGGAGTGATGCAGTGAAGGTACTATTCTAGGACCATAACCTTTAGCTCCCCCCATTGTTTGCAAAGGGGAAATAGGAAAATGTAATGTAAACTGAAGGCTGTTGTCTTAGTGGAGGAGTTGCTGTTTATCATGTAGCATGGATTTAACATCTTGAAGATTAAATAGTACTGCTTTTCCTTCTGATACTGTTTTTTCCTTCCCCTACAGCTTTTCTTTTTCATGAAGCGAAATCCTTGCAAATACTTTTAGCAGGTATTATTTAGGGAGTATTATTGCTGGTAGTGTTGCAAAAGAAAAATGTTAAAAATTGAGCAAAATTTGGAATTCATTTTTCAAGGAAATGACGGATCTTGCTTGCAATCAAGTAGATACAAAACGTTTAAGTTACTTTTTCGTGCCACAGATGTGCTAAAAAACTAACAGCTCAAGCTTCCTTAAAAATCCCAGTTGCAATTTACATTTAAGCTATAAAGATAGTGTTATATTGTTATTTAATCAAAATTTTTAAGAGGCATTTCCATTTTGGTAGAATGATGACTCCAAGGCCTGTTCAGTGACTCATTCCTTCATCTCCTATTATAAAGTGTAATGACATTGAGAGAGTTGAGTCTTTGTAAACTACAGATTATTTTGTTCTCTGGTAGAAGAGACCCATCAGACTTTATATGAATCTGTCTTCCTTCTCTTCTCTCAATCCTATTTGTGCCACAGCATCCCTCATGTGATTGGCTTGCCAGCTGCTCAGTGTTCTTAGGGTGAAGAAAACAGTGGCCTTGTAGGTCATATTTCATCTTCAGACCTTCTGGCCCTCCAGGTCTAGTTTAGGAAATGAGCATTATTGAATGTAATGTAGTTTGGTTTTTGTTTGTTGGGGTTTTTTTAAATTTGAGTTCAGATTGTAAGTCTTTCATGCTTTGATGTTTGGTATAATAAAAGGTATTGATTTTTTCTCTCCTGGTGGTTCCTAATATTTTACTAAGAGTTTTATTGCAACCTTTCATATAGCAAAAATAATGTGGGTTTTTTTAAGTATGCCCATAAGCTCTAAAAGTGTGCTAGGCTCACCAGTTTATACCCAGGTGCCTTAGATAGAACAGCACATTTGAAGAGGACCTTGTCTGTGAAGTTGTGAGGCAGATGAAGTTCAATGGTCAGATTTTTAACCCGTTATAAAAGGTTATCTTTATGCAAATGAGTGAGGCACTCTCTTCTGAGGAAATGTAGTTTGAACTTTAATTGAAAGCTTGAATGTGGAATATTTGCAGGTAGTCTGTCTGGTTTCCATTCTGGTTTTTTTGGGTAAGCCAATGCAACATCATTCACATGAAGCTGAGTGACTTACAAAAGGGAAAACATAAAACTTAGAGTAGAGAAGCTCTTAACTCCTTGACTGCCATGTCTAACTGTATTCACCACTTTAACGTCTACATTTGGGTGTGAAACCAGACTGCTGCAGAAGGTGGTGTTGCCATATGGATGCTGTTACTTGGGTGGAATAGTGCCAAAGGGGTTAATAACATTTCCATTGTGCCTACACACTTCAGATGTCTCACAAGAATCTGATTTGATAACATAGTTTTTGTTGCACAGTAGCAAATCTCTGCTTCTTTTCTTTATTATTTCTTGCGTGGAAAGGCACTGTACAATAACTGAAAATAGAATAAACAGAGACACTTCTGTCTTCAAGTATTGGTAGCATTATTAAAGAAATTCTGACTAGGCCAGTTTAAGAGATTAGATTTTACTTGTAATTTAAAATGTGGCAAGGAAACAAACTAAACAATAAGAAAAATATTTGTAATTATCAACAAAATCATTTCACCTGTATGTACAAGACTAACTTGGGGAATGAATGGTAGGACTAGTTAAATTTTCAATCAACAATTCTTTTTCTAGATGTGCTTTTTAAAAATACAGCTGTCAGGTTACATTTCAATGCCTGGTTCATAGCATTAGCAATTCAAATTATGTACTTTAAATCCAAACCACTAAGCATTAAATTAAAAAAATCTTTGTCCCTGACATTGCAGTAATGAGTTGTACTGTGCCAGTCTCCAGCAGGGCTGTTAATAACTAGCTTTGATTCTATTTCATGAGTTTTTATGTTACAATTTGGATTGATGGTAATACAAGACTAGGAATAGCTGATTTTGTTGGCATGAGAATGAATGTTCCCCTTGTAGATCAAAATAACTTGAATAGCTTTTGATACTGGATTTCTTTCCTAATGTACAAAATGCCTTCTTCTAACAGAAAGAGTCTAGTAGCTAGAGTTTGCAGGCTGGGGCAGGTTTGACTTTCAGGCATCATGAGGTATTTTGAAGAAAATTTCTCAAAAAAGAGAAACCAAATCTGTCCCAATTTTGCCATTTTATTTTTCTCTTGGCTTAGAAGGGATTTGAGTTTTGGCTGTTAATGTAACAATCTGTTTACCTTGGCAGAGCTGGGCCTAAGACCAACCTTTGTTGGTTAACAAATAAAATGAGTTTGAGCTGACTGTCCATGGAGTGTTTTCTCCCATCATAAATCATTGTGTGAACTGGGACACGGTTTTAGTCCAGTTCCTGAGGAGAAATCTAGCACAGCACTTCAGGAATCAGGTATGTTGTACTTACAGATGTGCAGCACAACTCTGATCTGCTTTTTCCTAACAAACCTGGATCAGTGTTGTCTCTAGTATCAATCCAGCTTCCATGAAGACAAAATTTCCCCTCAAAAGAAACAAAAAAGATTAAGTTTGACTGGCAGAACGAATTTTTCAAAACACAGTTTGAGAAGGTGCTGTGATTTAGCATGCTTTAGAAAATGAGTTTGATTGAAAAATGCAACTGCAGGAACATAAAAATTGTAAAGCACTTTTGGCTGTCATATGCTCTCCAAAATTTAGTGATAATCAGAATTATCTGTGATAAATTTATCTGTGATAAATGAGAATTTTGAGTGATCTCAGAAGTACCTTCTGATCAGTTTGCCACAATTCTGCACATTTGTTAGGTGTGCTCTTATTCCTCTTTCCAAACCGTGCTCTTGGTTTCCATTGAAGAGTTTATAAACATCTTGATTGTGTGGTCCTATTTTGGTGACTCATATGTCTCTGCCAGCTTACACACACTTACGTTACAGTAATCAAATTCTCTGAGAGGAGGCAGGTTTTAAAAATATTTATATGTGTTTTTTAATAAGTGGAAACTTTTATAGACAGAGAAAAGCCTGAACAGTAAAGGGTTGGGGTTTTTTGTTTGTTTAAACAAACCTCCAGTAAAACAAAAGTGATTGAACAGCTGCAGCTGTCCATATGTGAATTAGTGCAAGCCAGACAAACTTCAGGGAGTTAACTCCAGTGCCTCCAGCCTACCCAAGCCACTGTAGAGTGAGAACAACAGCCCCATCCTACCTTTTTGTCTCTCAACAGAAGAGAGAGAACATGCCAATAATCCTGTCATTCTTAAGGGAAAACTGCAAGCACAGTGACAGATTCTAGAACTCTTGAAAAATATGGGACTTGGAGAGTAAGAGAGTTGTTTGCCTTCCTTCATTATGTCTTGCTGAAGTCTGAATGCTGAGGAGCGTTTGAAGAATCAGTAGTTGGAGCTAGCCTGAATCCCTGCTCAATTGCCATCTCCCCCTTACAGCTCTCTACCCACCTCCTAGTTCCTTAGGAAGAGCAAAGCAGTATGCAATTGCACTCATAGCAAAATCAGAATATGATTTTAAAGCTTCCTGAGTAGGGAGGAGAAATAACTTGGCACGTGCAAAAAGCTTTGGGTCCTGAAAGGAAGTACATCCTAGCAGGCTGCTTAAAAATGAAGATACAGGGCCTTGCCTTCAAAAGATCTTTCCTGGGGTTCAACCAAACTGGAAATACCCTGCTAAACAGTCTGAATTTTACCTTTTCTGAGCCACAGTGCTGTTGTGTTCTGTGGAGATAAAAATTTTCATTGATGTGTGTCTTGGTGCCACTGGTTGAATCCAGTAGTCTTTAGAGAGCTATTGTGTAAATACAACTTCAGAACCAAATGCACTGGTTGCTCTGGGGTAAACTGTATGTATATATGTATATATATATATGGATAATATTGATGCTAATTTAGGGACTCTAGTTCATATATTAGAAATATGAGTAAAAATTGGTTAGTTGGCTGAGCTCAGGGGGTTGGACTTTCCAGACGGTCAAGTTCCTGAGGTTTCAAGAGCCCAAACCCCCAACTTCCCTGAATGAAGGGCAGATGGAGTCTGTGCCTCTTGGGCTGGTTTTGGAGACTCCCAGAATGGCAAGTCTGAAAACTTGAAGTTTGTAACTTCTGATGCGAGGAGGAAGGCTCCTGCTCCACCTCGAGATCTGCAATTAGAGAACAGATTCAGTGCTTTTGCAGGTGATGGGGTATGAGTTCTCAGTCCAGTGAAGCACCCAAGCTGGTAGATCTAAGCCATGCAGAAGCATCAAGAGAAAGTGGGAAGTGGTAACAGTAGGGAAATTCTCTGCTGTGAGTGTTGGAGACTCCCATCTGCTGACTGGACCTGACCTGTCATCTAGAGAGGCCTGTTGCCTGCCAGGAGCTTGGATCTGGAGCACTGTGGTAGGACTGCCAAAGCTTGTCTGGCTTCAGACTACTACCCCCTGTTGCTCTCCCATGTAGGTTTCGATGATACTGCCTGAAGTGATCTGAAATTATCAGCTGTGACTGTGTGGCTCTGGGGTGATGACCAAGGGTGTGGGAGCCTGGGTGGATTCTCCATGATCCTTTGGGTGAGAGCAAAGTGCATTAGGATGAGTGGACAGATCCTGTGGGTAAGCTGGTTGCATAGCTGGTGTCAGCTACAGAATTCTGGTTTTGTGATTATGAGGGTCTTTTTGAGGATTGCTTGGAACAGATGGGATTCACCTGACTAGGGCAAAAGCATCTTTGCTAACTATCTTAGGAGCAATTGGTGGACCAGGTTGGCAAACAAAATGTGGTACAAACAATGGGAACCTTGTAATCAAAAAAATGAGGACTGAAGGGGGCTGTTCCCGAGCATACCCATATAAACAAGGAAGTGCTTTTCAGAATTACAGGGAAAACTCTGCTACTCTTTCTGGGAAGTCAGCGTGGCTGGTTGCCTCTCTGACATTTCCATGTTCTCATGCACACAGCATGGGATGCAAAGAAGAGGAATTACATGTGTGCATGCAGTTTCAGAGTTATGATTTCATTGAAATTGTGAAGATATGACAGGAGAGCTCATATTCAATCACCCTGATACCTATTGGAGGGATAGTGTAGCTTATTTATGTGCTGGGTTGGGTGTGAGCAATCCATGAGGTTCCTGGAGTGTGTTGTCTACTGGATCTCATACCTGCAAACAGAGGGGATCTGAAGGCTGAGGGCAGCCTTGGCTGCACTGATCGTGAGATGATAAAATTTGGGATCCAGAGAAGAGGGGGGAAGAGGCAGAAAGCAGGGTTGCAACCCCGGACATGAAGAGGTAAGACTTTGGCGTGTTCAGGACTCTGAAACCAGTGGGAAAGTCCAGGACAAGGTAAGACTTTGGCGTGTTCAGGACTCTGAAACCAGTGGGAAAGTCCAGGACAAGGTAAACCTTCCCTCAGTGGACGAGAATCAGGTTAGGGAATATTTAAACAAACTGGTCATATGCAAAGCCATGGCCTGGGTGTGGTATGTCCTGAGAGAGTTAACTGATGTTGGGAGGTCCCTCTTGATGGTCTTCAAAAAGTCACTGTGATTAGGAGAGGTTCATTCAGACTAAAAGAATGTACCTGCTGTCTTCAGGAAGAGCAAGAAGCCTCTTTTCTTTTGCTGAGAACTACAGGCTGATCAGCCCCATGTGAAGCATTGAAAGATGATTGAACAAATAATTCTGGAAGCCATTTCCAAACATAT
>VZRS01006493.1:0-10183 GCA_013398055.1 Ifrita kowaldi
CGCCAGCCGCGTTCTGCCGGCCGGCCTTCCTCCAGCTGACTCCCGAGGAGCTGCGCCGCGCCGACGACCACACGGGGCGGGCGGTGCAGAGCCCCCGCGACGGCCGCCGCCGCCTGCCCTGGAGCACGGGATACGCAGAGTGAGCGGGGCCGGGAGCGGGGCGGCGGTTGCAGCCTGGGGAGGGCTGGATGGCACCGCTCGGCACTGAAGCGGGGACCTTGGAGACGAAAGTGGGTCGCGGCGGGCGGTGAGCTGCGTTTGTCCCTTTTCCAGCAGCAGCAGCAGCAGCAGCAGCAGGAGCAGGAGCAGCGAGGAGCGGGCGCTGTGGATGCCCGTGATGGGAGAGCATCAGCGAGAGGCTGTGCTATCACCGATCCCCGAGGGGTTTAGGCTCTTCTGTCCGTTTTGTTTTCTGCTCTTTCTGCACAACACCCGCTGTCACAGCTGGGGTACCGAGGGCGAAGGAGCTGCGGCGGCTCTGTCAGGACTCGGGGCTTTCTTGGGAGTGGGACTGCTTGAGACTTCCCCTTCAAGGACCTGATTGTCTTCTTCTTTCACTAGCTGCGCGTTTCACCCCTAACTGAAAGAGGGCGGGAAGGTCAGACTTTGAAGGCTTTTCCTGCTCAGTGCTGTCAGCCCACTCCAGCATCCCTTCCTCGAGCTCATCTTCCCGATATTCTAGAGAGATTTATGAGACGTTGGTTTGCCCCTGGAGATAGTGGGGTAGGAGTAACCAGAGTGAAAAAAAATCCCCTTTTCGGTGTCCCAAGTTCTTTCTGCAAACCACTTGGAAATTCTGTGCCCAAAGAAAAATCACCCTGTTGTGTTTACAGCTTCTTCCTGTGAGCAGGTTCTGCAATTTAGACCTGAAATCTGCTGTGTCAGCATAGGCTGGGAAAAGTCAGTGTGAATCTTTTTGCAAAAGTTCTGCTGATTTCATCATCATCACCTTCTCCCCTCCTTCCCTGAGCCCCCTGCTCCCCCCAAGAGGTGATGGGACACGGGTGAGGCTGTGATTCTGTCTGTGTGTCCCGGGGGTGTACATTTGAGGCTGGTGCAGGTTTTTGGGCAGTTATTCTGCTTGGGGCAGTGGTGGGGACCTTCAGCAAACCCAGTTTATTTCCGGTCTCCTCCCTTGGTAGGTGTGTGGACAACTGCTCGCCCCCGGACCCAGCTGTGGGTGGGACCCAATGCTCCCCCTGGCCCCAGATCAACCCACGCAACTGGTCTGGGACACTTGGGACAGGACAGGAGCACCTGTGCAGGGCATCCCTGGGGACATGGGGGCATGAGTGGAGGGTTGGGGGTGGGGGGAAGAGGTGCTGCGGGGTGGCATTTGCTGGAACATGATGTGAAAGAAAGGGCCTTTACACCTTTTTTCTCCCTGGCAGGGTGATAAATGCAGGGAAGAGCCAGCACAATGAGGACCAGGCATGCTGTGAGGTGGTGTTTGTGGAGCGGAGGCCCAGCCCAAGGGGCTGGCTGTCATCCAGGGAAGGCAGCGGGGAGCTGGATGGGGTGAGAGCCGTGGTGTTCACAAGCAGGGACACGACAGGGAAGATGCCCAGCAGCAAGGCATAAGATGGGACATGTGGTGATGTGTGCACACTGGGGAATCCCTTGGTTCGTGGCCCTTCTCTCTGCCTGCTCCTACCATCCTCCATCTCCATGGGATGACCCACTGGCCCACGTGCCCTGGCGGGCTGCAGAGGTGGCTGCTGTGTTGGCACCGTGGTGCCACCCTCTCGGAGGCTGCCAGAGGCACGAGCTGTCTGACACAGGGCTGGGCTCCAGCCAGGGATCAGCTGTATCCAGACACCCTTGGTCAGCTGCCCACATCACTCCTGCCTGCCCTGGGACCTGTGAGACTCGTGTCACTGTCCTCAGCTGGTGGCCTCAGCTGCTCTGAATTCCCCATCCCATCTGCTTCCTTGCAGGCTCATTTAACCTTCCCTCTTCTCCCCGCAGGGCAGGAAAGGTTTTTATTTCCACTACTGGGCCTTGTTTGATGGCCATGCAGGCAGTGGTGCCGCTGTTATGGCATCCGAGAGGCTCCACCTGCACATCTGTGAGCAGCTCCGGGACCTCGTGGAGATCCTGCAGGACCCCTCCCCGCCTCCCATCTGCCTCCCACATGACGCAAAGACCGATTCTGCAGATCCAAACCAGATGTCCTGTGCAGAGGACCATGGGGAGGTCCTGAATGATGCTGTGCCACGGTTTCACCTGGAGAAAGCAGTGTCCCATGAGAGCCTGGTGATTGGTGCCATTGAGAACGCCTTTAAGCATATGGTGAGGATCCTCTGCCTGTGGGATCATCTAGAGCAACCCCTGGGAGCACCTCTTTGCTGTCTGTGTCTGCATCAGCTTGTCCCCACTGGCAAAAGGCAGCTCTGCAGCAAGGAGGGGACTGCAGGGAGGGCTCCAAGCATGATGGTCTCAGAGAGGGCTCTGTGATGCCCCGCATTTTGAGCTTTCAGAACGCAGAGGCTTTGGGCTCCAGGCCTGTGTGGGTGCACAGGGCTTCATTACACTTTGTTCCAGAATGCCCACCTACACCCCTCCGGTCTTGCTCTGTCCTGCCTGTCCCACTGCCCCAGTGAAGCCACATCCCTGGCTGCCCCACAAGACCCCTGGCCCCCCAAGCCCTACATCCACTCTGTGGCTGTGTGGGGAAAGGTACCCTGGCTGGTCATTGCTTCCCACCTGGAGCTGAGGTGCTGCTGGAGCAGCCAGGTGCTCTTTGGGGCTGCCCACCTACCCTGCCTGCAGCCTCTCTCTGTCTCCCCAGGATGACCAGATCGAGCAGGAGCGGGCATCTCAGCACCTGGCTGGGGGCTGCTGTGCCCTGGCTGCCATCTACCTTATGGGCAAGTTCTACGTGGCCAACGCTGGTGACAGCAGGTACAGCCCCACAGGGCAGCCCTCACCTTTTGCTCAGTTGCTGGGGACACCCCAGTAGAGTGGGGTGGTGCTGGAGGCATGGCTGGTGAGGAACACCCGGCTCCATCCCTGTCTAGGCAGACCTGGGCAGAGTCATCCCCTGCCGGCTCCATGCCCCGGGGACAATGTACCCTACTGTGATCTCTGTGTTTGCCCCATGCACAGATAGGGCTGTAGAATTGCCTCCCAAAATCTGGGATGTGCTCCCTTCCTTCCTAACAACATCCTCTTTGCTACCCAGATGGTTCTGGATCACACCCTGGCCCCTGCTGCTGGCACTGGCCTGGGCTGCAGGTTGGGGAGTGAAAATTGCGCTCAGCAAAGCTTTCAAAAATGTGCAAGAAGTCATTTTAGGGCACACTTCATACCAGCGACCTGTTTCAAGAGAAGGACACAATCTATGTGCAGTGGGAGCTTGGAGGCCAAGAATTTTAATTGCCACATGTATTTCCAGGGGTGGGCTACTGTAACTGCGCCTGTGTGTGCCCACACCCCTGAGCAATGGCAGAAGGGCAGGTCCACCTTACACTAAAGGTGACACTGCAGGTGAAGCTGGTTTGAGCTGCCCTGTATTTATCATTGGATCAAAGAATGGTTTGGGTAGGAAAGGACCTTAAAGCTCATCTCATTCCGCCCCCTGACATTTGCAGGGACACCTTCCACTAGACCAGGTTGTTCTAAGCCCTGTCGGACCTGGCCTTGAACATTTCCAAGAATGGGGCAGCTACAGTTGCTCTGGGTATTTACTGCGGGTTACCTTGTCCTCAGCAATGTCAGACCAGCAAATACAAGCTCTGGTCAATTTTCTGAGGCTGGATGTGCTTCCAGCTCTGGGACAGAGAAGAAGGAGATCCCTCATGCCTCTGCTTTTGGGTGCAGGTCCCCCTCCATGGCAGCAGCGGCCAGGCACCGGCCATGCAGGATGTCAGCGTGCACAGGGTCCTGAGGTTGTCACTGTGCCTCTAGGCACAGTCTGTGTTGCCTCCTCGGGCATCAGACACTGCCAGAGCTGAACTCAGCCTGGCCTTACATCATTGGAGGAGACTCAGCCACCAGCACTGGAGATCCTTGGGCCTACCATGACATCCAGAAACATCTCATAATCAGACCTTTATGCTTTTTTGAGACATTAAACTGTAAGAGCAGCCCCAGCAGCAAGTGAGGGTGCTGGTGTGGGATGGGCACGTGCACCTGTGCCCTACTGCAGGTGATTTCTGCCTCTGCTGTGTGCAGCTCCCCTCTAAAGGAGGGTGCCCCACCTTTGTGCTGCTCCCTTTCTAATCATATCCTGTCCTTTGATTTGGTCTGCTTCATCCCCCTCTGCCCCATGCTTCTCTCCCATTTTCCCTTCCTTCCTGCCCCTCTCCTACACAGGAGGGAGGGATGCCACACCCTGCCCAGGGTGGGCAGGGAAGCCAGGAAGCAGCCCCCACCTCAGGCTGGGAAAAGGGCAGGCATCAGAGGGGAAGGGGTTGCACCACTCCTGGGAATCAGCCCTGGAGAACCAGGCTCAGCTCCTCTGCCAAGTCTCCTCTCCCTCTCTCTAATCTCATCCTTCCATGTTTCATTGCAGGGCCATTATCATCCGTAATGGGGAAATCATTCCAATGTCCAGGGAGTTTACTCCAGAGACAGAGAGGCAGAGGCTGCAGTTTTTAGTAAGAAAGACCTTTCTTCTAACCCCATTCCTGCTGAAACACCTCCTGGCCTCTTCCCGCTCCCCTGTGCTGCCTGCTGGGCTGCTGCCGTGGTGGGGTTCTGGAGTCAAGGGCAGCCCCGTGGCTGGGACCTGCTGTTGGCACTCCTCCATCCCAGACTGCTCCCTGGGATGGAAAGAGGCACTGGGATGCAGGGAGCTGGCATGGGGGCATCCTGTGGCTGGCAGAGCCCTGGTTTACTGTGGGCTCAGTGTGAGGGTCTGTGACTGCGAACCTGGCACAGCCAGGGTATCTAGAGCCCAGGCTTTTGGCATGGGGCTGGATTGGTTAGTTTGCATGGAGCCACTTTGGTCCATCTTGTCGTGCTGCTGTCCAGGGAACAGGGAACATCCCCTGCCTGGGCTGCTGTAACCTGGAGAAGCACGGCTATGCTCCATCCACTGTGCTCCCTTTCACTGTCAGAGGAGCTGCAGTGCTCCCACTGAGTCCTAGTTTCTTCCCTGGCTGCTCCCTGGAGAGTCGGAACCAATGTGTGCCAGCGGGCTTCTGTCTTTCTCCCTGAAAGCTCCCTGTTCCTCTCCTGGATTAACCCCCTGATGCCACCCAGGGAGACTCTTTAAGGTTATAAAGACCTTTCTGAGGGCAGCACAGGGGAAGAGGAGTTTGTGTTGGAAAAGGTCTTGCTGGATGAAATTTCCTGGCTCGCAACGTACTTGGAAAAACACTGAGGCGTTTTTTCTTGAATCTATTTTTGAATGACCGAGAGGAGGAAACTGCTGTGATCAGGATCCTCTTCAGCTGGCTGCGAGGGGCAGGGTGTAGGCTGGGGACAGGCACACGCTGCTCTGCCACATGATGCCGAGGCTGTGGTCAGGGGTCCCCTGGAGTGGGCTGGGGGTCTCCATGCCTCTGCACCAACTCCCTGCCACCCCATCTTCCCAAGGGATCTCCTCTTCTTTTTCTGCTTTTCCTTTTCCCTTCGGCATTTTCCAACACTCCCTGTTCCTGGTCCCCTCCACACTGTGCTCCATGAGGGCTTGGGGCTGCCCTGGGTAGGGCTCTGTGCTGCTGCTCGTCCCTTGTCATGGGACACTGTTTCAGAAAAGACCCATCACTCTTTTCCTTGGGTGAGTGTCCTGTGCTGAGCCTGGGATCCTGGGAGGTTTGCAGCTATGACTCCTGGGTAAATTCCAGCTTCTCCTGCAATTTGTTGGGGTTTGATCGTTTGATCCCTTCTGGAGATCTTTATTTCCCGAAACTCTCTATGCAAAAGTTTCACCTTCTTGCTGAGTGTTGGCATGGCTGTCCTCAGCTCCAGTTTCCCCTCTGGCTTAGCACAGGTGGGTGGTTTGAAGCTGCTTTACCAGCACCTATTCAAGTTGCTTCAGAGTAGCCGATGTTATCCCACCACAGAATGTTGTAGCCGAGGTCCTGGTGGGTGGTGGATCCTGATCTGGGCAGGGCTCGATCCACAGATCCCGCTGTGCCAGTCCTGTGGCTGAGCTGACACTTCTTCCTGCAGGCATTGCTAAGGCCTGAGCTGCTGGGGAAGGAGTTCACCCACCTGGAATTCCCTCGCAGGATCCAGCCCAAGGAGCTGGGGAAGAAGATGCTCTACAGGGACCAGAACATGAATGGCTGGTAACCCCCAACCTGCCAGTGGCACTGGGGTCCTGCTGTGGTAGCTGCTCATCTCCGGCTTCCCATCCCACGGGGCAGGGGGCTCTGGTACACTGGGTACCCAGGTCCCAAGTGGTCAGCGGAGGTGCTGGAAGCCTTCACCTGCTGACACCTTGTCTCTGGCTTCTTTTAACCAGGGCTTACAAAAAGATAGAAGAGGATGACCTGAAGTTTCCACTTATCTTTGGGGAAGGCAAAAAGGTGAAGTGCTGTGGCAGAAGCTTGGCAGGGGTTGTTTCCCGCCTGCTCTCACTGTTCTGGGGGATTTCAGCCCATTTTTGGTAGTGCTGTCATCACTCCAAGGCCACCAATTCTCAGCTGGGAATGGAGTTGGAGATAAAGACGCTTAAAGTTCTCTTTTGATTCCACCATTCTCCAGGCTCGGATGATGGCCACAATTGGGGTCACGAGAGGCCTGGGAGACCATGACCTCAAGGTGTTCAGCTCCAACATCCACATCAAGCCTTTCCTGTCCTGCTTCCCAGAGGTAAGCCTGGCTGCCAGCTGCTTTGCACCCAGGGGTTCCTGCAATGGCCAGAGCCACTCGGCAGGACCAGGTCCATGATATGCCCAGTGCAGCAGGAGCCTCCGCTGCCTCTCTGCCTCTCACCCTTGCATCTTGCCCTGTTGCCTGCCAGGTCAGGGTTTATGACCTCACGCAGTACGAGCACTGCCCTGACGATGTGCTGGTGCTGGGCACCGACGGGCTCTGGGATGTCACCAGTGACAAGGAGGTGGCTGGTGTGGTGATGGAGGTGCTGACGAGCTATGAGCCCAACGACCCACGCAGGTGAGCTGCAAGTGGGCAGGGGAAGGGGCATGTCCTGCACTCACCACCTCCCCTTGGCCTGGCTCCTTGGGGCAGTGTTGTGGCCATGCATCCCTCTGGGCTCCACAGCATGCACTGCTCCCCTCGATGTGTGTGTCTGAGCCTGGATCTCTCCAAGGGGCCCTTTCCTGCACCTCTAGCTGCTCTAGCTTCTCCCTCCTTGCCAGGATGCTGCATCAGGGGGTCTGGGGTCACTGCTGAGCCGTGCTCTGCTGTGCCCCCAGGTACACTATGGTGGCCCAGGAGCTGGTGGTGCGGTCACGGGGGGTGCTGAAGGAGCGGGGCTGGCGGCTGGCCAATGACAAGCTGGGCTCTGGTGACGACATCTCCGTTTTTGTGATCCCTCTGGGTGGCCCCGGCAACTACACGTGATGCAGAATGAGCCTGGGGCAGTGGGGCTCGCGTTTCCTGAATGGAGACCCGTGGGACACTGACGCTGCCTCAGGGCCACCTCTCTTTTAAGCACTTGTTTCCTGAACTGCAAGAAGAGTAAGAAACCTGGAGCCTCAGTCTGTGCTCCTGTCCAGAGCATTCCCCTCCACCTGCTTGCATCTCAGTCCTGGGTGGAGATGGAGAGGCCTTGGACAGAGAATGAAGACTGGGGTTGAGGGATGTTTTTGTGCTGCTACTTTCTCAATGCTGTGAAAAGCCTGAAGGCTCCTTGGCTCCTCAGCATGTCCTTTGCCCCTTGCCATGGCTGTGCTGACTCCAGCCCTGTGCGACAGCCGTGGGGCTACTGGGGCACTCATACCTGCTGCAGTCACCCCCTATCTCCTGCGCTGTGATGCTTTTGCCAGTGACGCTGAAGCTGCTGTTGGAGCTGGGAGCTGGGGCTCAGATGGGATGTGACTGGGAATAAAGCCCCATGGGCAGCTGGGCAATGCTCAGCCTGGCACAAGTCCAGTTGTGGAGCAGTGGACTTGCGCCACTGGTCACTCCACTCCAGGACTGGAGCAGTGACCAAGCTCTGCTGTGCACCCAGAGCCCTGAGGAGGGATAAGCCATTGCACCGGCACTGGTTGTGGTTCTACCCCCATCCTCTCATGCCTTGGATCACTGCAGTGCTTCTGGAGCCAATTATTTATTAGCTGGAGAGCTGAGCTGGAAAATGTCTAAATCCTTTCCTGGTGTGGGGAGTCCATGAATGTATGTCTATATTTTGGAGTGGTTCAGAGTTAGCAGCCTCACACAGAGCAGGCCTATTCAGGCGAGCTTAGCAGCTTAACTGCACTGGATCTGCTTAGCCCAGGGCTGTAAAAAACAGCTTGGCATGACCAGGGCAGGGGAAGACAGCTCCTACATTTTCCTTAACAATCTCAAAACTGGTGCAGAGGAAAGCTGGAGCGGTTGATCTCTGCACAGGATTTTTGCATCACACATCTCTGACCTGGAGCATTCATTTCCCAGACCTCTGCAGAGTGCTGCATCCTCCTAAACTGTGAGGGATTGTCCCATCCTGGCCTTGTGGGGACGGGGAGAGCTGGGCCATAGTCCCTTGTTTGGGAAAGGCTCCATGGCATCAGTAGTTTGTGTCCTGTCACTGGGTGCAGCCAGCTCTTGTCAAGTGTCACCTCTGGTGAATGTTGTTTGTCTCCTGTAACCAGTGAGATGTAAATAAACTGGGTGCACATAATAGAAAGTGAAAGTTGTGCAGCGAGATTCGAACCGGTTGGCATCCATGCTGAAGGGAGCAGGGAGTGATGCTGGGGCCGGGAGCCTGTCCTTGTGTAGCACTGTGTTTAAATAAAGATTTTGCCACTTGCAGTCCTACTTCAAAGTCTTTCTTTGCAGAGCTCCTGCAAAGAAGACTTACCGAAAAGCCAATTAGCTCTGATTAATTTATGTAGGCAGGCAAACAGGCCTGCACAGAGCCATGTGAGCTGCTGTCCTTCTGCCCTTGGCAATGGTCAGAGCCCACGGAGTATCCATCCAGTGCCCATGGGCAGTGGGAACTCCTGCTGTGCTGCCGGTCTCAGCATGGTGCTGCCTGGGGGTCTAGGATCCCTGGGTCTGGCCGGGAGGCAGCAGCAGCAATGGCCAGTCTGGCGGGAACAGGAACATTACACACGGAATGGAAGGGAGAAAAGGCTAATGGTTTTCCTGTCTGTGGGGGAGGGAGTGGGGCAGGCTGTGGCTCCCAGGAATGTGACTATCCCTCTCTGGCAGTTCAGGCACTCAAGCAGCAGCTACCTCTGCCTCGAGGGTTGGCTGCCTGCTGGAAGCATCCTTGCTGACCCACGTCCCTCTGATGGTCATCTGGTACCCCTGATACTCTCTCCACACTTGTTTGCATAGCCCTGTTCCCCTGGCACATTCCTTTTCGTGCTGGTGGCTGAGAACCGGCTCTGCTTTTCCAGGTCACTGCCCAGCTGCTGGATAAGGCAAGGCGGCAGAGGCTGCATTTAAAGCTTCCTCTGTGGTTCCCTTTTTTACTAAGGAAACATTTCCTTTGGAACCAACTCCTGGCCTGGGGCTTGATAAATTAAGAAAAATTGTCTGCAACCCCTTAAAATAGCAGCGGTTTATGAGCCTGGGTCTGGGCCAGGCTCCTGGGGCTGCCTCTCCCTGGCTGAGGGACAGGAACTCTGCCCTGCAGCTGGATGTCAAGGGGGGAGCAGCCACCTGGTCCTCCCTCCCGACAGTCCATGGTGGGCACGAGGAGCCGGAGCCCCCACCAGTGGCACTGGGGTCACCTTAATGCGGGGCAAACACGTCACAGACCCCTCTGCCAGGGCCCCTGTAGAGGGGACTGAGACCCTGGGGACAAGGCGTGTCCCTCAGCCACCTCCGTGTCTGTCACAGCGGGAAGTGTTCTTTGCTGCTGGTCCTACCTGGCACAGGGGCGTTTGAGGGCAGCAGCTCAGCCTCTCCCCGCTTGGCCTCGGGAACCTGAACCGGCAGAACGCCCTCGGGGGCGCCCAAGGGCTCCGCAGGGAAACACCGGCGGGAGCCGGGCGGAAGCAGCGCTGGAAGGGGCACGGCACGGCTCGGCACGGCCCCGCTCGGCTCGGCACGGCCCCGCCTTCCCCCTCCGCCCTCGGCGGGCGGTCCCGGACGGGGCGGTGCCGGAGCC
>VZRS01006499.1:0-34905 GCA_013398055.1 Ifrita kowaldi
CCAAAGAGTCAGGCATGGCTTTGTCATTATTTCAGGAGACTTCAGTTCTGAGTGGCAATTCTTGTGTGGCAATTAGTCAGCAGCCTTACTACAGCTGCTAATGGAGATGTGCATGCTGATAACAAAAGCTATCAGTGGTTTTTTCCCCAGCTGTCAATCTTAGCAAAGGCAGCCAAAGGCAAGTGAAATGAAGATTAGCTAACTCTGCATATCTCAAAACCAGGCCTCAGAGAAGGAGGAAATAGACTTACAAAACACACTGAGAAAACTCAGAACTTCAGTGTAAATGGTGCATCTATTCTGTGAACAATGACATTTCATTCTCCAAGGACTGACCAGTTTGCATTCGTTAACAACCTGTTCCAGAATCCATTAAATGCAAAGGAAAGCCTCACCTTGATTTCAACAAAACAGAATCAGGTTTTAAATTAGATTGAAAAATAATTTCAGGAAAAGAAAAAGTAATCCCCTAGGCATTATCTCTCTGATCCTACTATAATCTGCAGCATTTGTACAGTTCCATGTACTATTTATTGTGCATTATTCTATTGCAGCACTTAAATTATTCTCATTTGAATGTTTCCACAGACCCAGCAGTTCTGGTGACAAATGTCTTAATTTAAGGTGCTGGTCTGTATGGCAGGCACCATTTCTATCCAACAGGGAAAGGAAGTCCCTAGCTGAAGCTGTTTTCACCAATTTGTTTGCCAGCAGCATGTTTTCCTGTTTAATCTGTGTTAACATTTTGTTCAGAGTTATCCTAACTGGCATGTATTCTATCTGATAAACATCTCCTCTTCTCCCTCATGGAAACATTATTTATTTATGACATTATTATTACAGACAACTAAACAGCCAAGAGGGAAACACATTTGCTTTTCTACAAATACCTGCACATGCTGTTAAAACTGCATCATTTTTCTTATAGAACCACTTAAAATTTGGTAAAAGGCTTCCTAGGATGTCTTTGGCATCCAGTGAGAACAAGGAACAGAGATAGACACATGCAGCAGTACAAAATCAGCAAGGGTTCAGGAGAACACAAGGAAAATAATGACATTTCAGGTTGTTAGGCTGATATATGAAACCTTCTCCTTTCCAGCCTAATTTGTCATGACTCCACGACTAAGTGAACTAAATGGACTTGAGATAAAATGATTCAAATCAAGAGTCTCAAATTCATTCATGTTCTCTGTGTCTTTGCCAGCATAGGAGCTGGCTTCTTAGGAAATAATACATATTATTGGGAAACCGTACCCAGACACACACACACACACTGTGAGTGACCACCAAAGGATCTCTGCTGGAGGTGAGTGTCCCCCAGGCTGCTTCGTGACTAACACTACATTAAGAAGGAATAATATAAATCAAAATTACCAAGTGCCTGAGAAGCAAATAGCCTCAAATTCCCTCTCACTTCACCAGTTAGTACCACATGTAAATCCTCAGTGACAAAACCACATATTCATTAACAAGAGGACTCAAAAAACTATGACTGTTTCATAAATTACACTAAAAGTTGTAAGGAGTCATCAGTTTGAGTCTGCCCTACATGGAATCATCTTCCATTTCTTTGAAGTTCTTATTCCATCCAGGGTCTGTGTTTTACCAACATAGGAAGATTTCAGTCTGTCTATCTGTAGTTTTCCCACTTTCTTTCTGTATTATCTGTGTCTAAAAGTGCAAGCTTCTTTACCACACAGATGCCTTCAAACTCTGTGACACATTTCAAGACATAACACATAAGACATAACACAGTTACTTTTAACTGACATATCCTTGAATCTTGTCACACTGGGCTGGAATTTTTCACATACAGAAAGGCAAGTCTCTGCAGAGGCTCAAGTCAAAGGAGCAAAACAACAAAACCTGGGAAAAATGGAATGCATAGACTTCAGACAAGCAGAACAAAGGTAATATTTAAAGACAGACTCAACTGTAGGTGTATTATTTAAGTCATTCACCAAAGCAGAAATTTTTTAGTTTAGCCCCTAAAATTTTTTGCTGCACACCACTGCTCCTGAGAATAGGTCAGGTTCTGGTTGGTGACTCTTGCTTGCTTGATGCCTTACAAAACAGCAGGTCTTCCAAAACTCCAAAGAACTAACCCCCAAACAAACAACAACTTCTCCTCCTCCCCTGCACAATCTAGAAAAACATCTTGCTTCTAATACACCTTAGAACTTTATAAACTTCTTTCAACAGTGCTGAGCAAGTGGATGTAGTATTTATAAAGCCTTCTTAGAATCACATGTCGGCTGCATTTGCAGACTCATTATGCACATAGCTCCACTCCTGGCTGAAGACAGTGGGGCCATTGACTCAGAGGACAAGAGGCCAAACTCCAAGTCCTTGCATCCAGTGACAGAACTGGGCACTGGGCACTTTATTCCTAATCATGTCTTAGCACAAAACAGGAAGGGATGAGAATTTTGACTAATTCTAAGCAAAGTCTTTGGGCTTTAGAAAGATCTGACCGTCTGGCTTCTTTAGCAGCCTTTAAAAATCCAAGATTTCATCGTTACCTTAATCATAATTTTCACTTATACTCACACACACAGAGATAGACCCGCAGAGCACTGTAAGCCCAACACTGCTCCTCAGCCTGACATCTTGTGGCTGTGAGGGACATAACACTGCTGAAAGCAAACACTCAAATACCATCCCCACACACAGGAGCACACTAATGCCTGTATAATTTAAGCAAACACAAAAGAGATCTTGAGCAATGCAAGGCAATTATTTCATTTGATTAGATGTGATGTGGTGTCAGCATGGAGTTCTGATAAGACGAACTGGCACAGAATTGTAAAGGTAAACCACAGCTACAAATAATGCAGAGCTTTGGTTAACTGGACTACAGCAGATGATATTTTGCTCAAAACTATAAGCCTATCTAATCTGAAATAAGGATTTCTGGAATATCTGCAGTTATTCTTTTGATACTACTAAATATTAGCTTGATTTTTGCCACAGGAATGAAACCACTCCTGCTGCAAGAGCAAAATATGAGTGCAGCAGGCTACCTGAGGAAAACTAATGTCTTTTCAGAAAGGAAGAGAAATGAGGAACCAAAGAGTGGGTCTGCCTACATACGTAGGCATAGCATGGGTACATGCCTGGCAGGGAAGAGAGGGGAAACACCCATGCTATGAAGAGTAGCTGCTTTTTCTTTTCCTAAAAAAGTTGTGCTATGGATTGATTTTCAAGAAAAACAACTTGAAACTCGGGGGAAGAAAAAGATTCTTCCTTTTAGGAGGATTTGCTGCACTGTCTGAAGAGGTTTGACACTCACCTCCTGTTCTCCTTTTCTGGCATAGAGAACAACAATCAAGCAATAGCACGGAGAAAATTTCTGCAGTTTGATTAGTTTCCACACCAGATGTTCCCACATATATTCACATCTCCCCAACTCTCTTTCTCCAGCCAAGAGTGTGTGCAGCTGCTACTTCTGCAGTCAACACCAAAGCTACTTAACAGAGTTATTAGCAGGGGGTTTACATTATAAATCCCACCACTCTTCCCTAGGGGTCTGCTTCTGTTCCCATTGAAGTTAAGGCATCATTGCACTCATTATCTTCAGAGAGAGCCGGACAACATTGCTGGAATTTTTTTTTTCTACTCTGTTACAAACCTGCACTTTCACCTCTTTCAGCCTATGATTTCCATTACATTTTCTTGCTGGTACTGTAAGGCTGTGCAGCTGTTCACTGGCCAGCTCTGGGTTGTCATTCTTTGTGAAACAGATTCCAGTGGCAAACAATGTTAAGAACCACCACAACAGGTAAGAACTGTTGCTTGTTTGTTAATTAAGCTTTAATGACCATAGATTTCAAGAAATGGGAAGTACAAAGTTGCATCTCATTAATGTACCACTGACTGAATAAACCTCAAAAGTGGACGTGAGTGTTCCCAGATGATAACAACTTTCATGGGTTCAGGAAAATTCCCCCAGGGCAAGAAGTGGCTGGAAAGCCAGCCCTCCAGCTCTCAAATGGGCATATTACAATAAATTACAGCTTCTGTTTATTTGGGGAAAAAAAAAAAAAATGTTCTTACTTAATACTGACAAAAAAACGGCCACAGCCTTTGAGCTCTGGGTTTTGTTCTAATTGCTCTGGTTGTGAGTGAGCAGCTTCCTGTAACATGCAGAAAAAGAAACATTTACTACTCCTTCCTATCTTATTAAGAAGGCAATTCTATATGTTTGCATTTCCAGGAACTCAGTATCTGTACAAATTCTGCAGCCAGTTTGTCCTCACAGCTTCTGTGTCTTGTTGCAGAAGACACACATGGAAGTTTTTCATTAAGGATTTATGCTTTTTTGATGCAAATTATAGGTGATCTGAGGTGGAAATATGCTGGTGGAAGCATTGCAGTAACAGCTGGGAAGAAATCATCCTGTATACCCACAGTGCTGTCCATGGGGATTTTTTGCCACTGGGTTCTTAGAGTTTACATCTGAGGACCAGTATTTCCATGTGGATGATCACGTGGAAAACAGCGTTGAAGATGAATAAAAGGCACTGATTATCAGCTGAAAGCTGCCACTCTCCAAAAGGGACATTTTAAATGTGAAGATGCCAGGTTAGCTAGATTACCTTAAATAACTAAAAGCATAAACAAGGAGCACAGCTTTTAGAAGGCAAGTGATTGCAGGAACTGGTCAGTAATTATGTGATTTGAGAGGGAGGAGGGATGGTCTGTTCCTAGGCCTGAACTCCCTGTAAGGAGACAAGATATGGTGCTGCACCAGACCCACACGGTGAGAGGCTGGGTAAGTGCTGACAACAGACTGCCAAAGGCCTGGGCAGGTACTACCAACAAGTAGGAAGGTACATAAAAATAAGACACGTTGATAAAGTAGTCAGAGAGGCCTGGGACATGCCTCCTGCAAGCAGCACCAAGACATGCACAAAAGATTAGCAAACCCAACCCTCTCCCTCAGAAAGGCACAAGCTGATAAGCCAAGGATCTCTTCAGAACAAGGGCAGTGGGTATCATGGGCCTCCTGAAGCCTTAAAGGGAAGTTATGGGTACAACTAACTCAGGTAAGTAGACGTAAATGATCATATTGTTCATTGGACTTGAAATGTCACAATGTTTATCACTCTCCTGTGGTGACTGGTATTCCAATAGAAAAATCTTGTGTAAGACCAGGCAGAAAATGAAAGAACCCACAACGTAAAATCATCCATTGTTGGCCTTCTCCTGGTTCCATGAAACAAAGAAGGGTAAAACAGCACAGAATTAGAGGCAAATTACATGGCTAACAATGTCTGTATACTAATCACTGAGAGCAGAATTAACAAACATAAGCATCCATATTTAGTGTGTGAAATCTTGTTTTCCTGAGCTTTCATGAGTTCTGCCACTAACCTCAACGCAGCCACAATTTTATCCAGAAAAATGTATCAGGTCAAACTATGTCAGAAAATGGACAGAAGTTAAGATGTGAGGAACCCTGCATACTCCAGTATTAAATAAAAAATCTTTGTGGTGAGAAAATCTTTCTTCATAGGAAAATAAAATCCATCTGCGTCATACCATCCCAGTAGCTTCTTCCTCTTCCTCATGCACAGCTGACTGTAGCTCCCACTCTTCTTGTTATAAGACAGAAAACATGAGAGCCTCTTTCAGCTGCATTAGCAGAACTGGATTTTTAAAGCTCCACAGATGCAGAAATTATGTGGAATTCCTGAACACATCTAAAATCTGTCCCACAAGTCCAGTGGCAATGAAATAAAACAAAGGATGTTTTTATCATGTCCCAAATCGCTCTTGAGAGATAACAAGTGAAAGGAAGCATGACCTGAGCAGGAAGGACAGCAGGATCTAGAAAAGCAAAGAGTATCTTGCACAAGCTGCAATGGTGCAAGAAAATATCATTTGGTCCTTGTCTCCCAGTAATCAGAAAGCTTTGTCATCACAAATGCTTAGGGAGACTATATGGCAACAAAGTGCTTCCCTTTCAGCAAGCTCATTTCAGTGAGTTATAAAACACAAACATAAAAAGACTTCAATGAAACCAGGAGAGAGCAGATGTTAATTACAGCAAAATGGTCTCAAAGCCAAACTGAAATTCGGCTCGGTTTTGCATGATTAGTTGGGCAGCACTCCCAAACAGTGCAAACTGCAGGGCATGCAAACCCTGACCACTTGAGGAAGATACATGTGGAACCTGCCCATCCTATGTAACTGAATGTCACCTCTGTAGTTATTACCAATTGCCCTTAAGCTAATGCATCATATGTCTTTTCGACAAGAGTAATGGCTGGGTTCTGACAACGAATAATTGCCATTTCAATTGAAAATGTTAAAATGTAACTGAAATCAAACACGAGAGTATTAGTGAAAAATGTAGGAGAGATGACAGAAGTGTATAACTTCACTGGAATTATCAGTAGCTTGACTGGCATTGCCTTAGTTCTAATAAGGATTCAGTACAGTACAAGCCACAAAAGCAAATGGAAATGGTAGTTACAGCACTGAGACTCAGTGACTAAGAGCTTCACTGCTAACCAGAGAACAGCTGTGCCTTAAATTGTTTCCATTCCCACCAAATCTAGTGCTTAATGGCCTAATTCTTCAGTTTTAAACTGTCAAACTATTGAAAACACTGAAGCTATACACGCTGTTCCAAAATGAGCAATAAGGCCATGTCCCTCAGGGTCAGCTGCTGGGCTCCCCCAGCGTACCCTTTCTGGGAAGCAAAGAACAGGGCTGAACAGTAAGTGCTGCAAGTCTCTCCCTCCAAACCTCAGACTTCTGCAGTATGCCACTGTCTCACTTTCAGTAATTGAAATTAAGCTCTCTAAATATTCCAATCAATTACATTTTGATTTACTGCCTTCCATGGCATTTTCCTCTTTCATTTATTGGTGCACTTGACTTGTATTTCCTACAGGGACATTGTGTGATAGAATCATATGTCATTCTTTTAAAATGTCTCTTTCCTTCTAGTACAAGTTTAGGCTGTACCCTGCAGAGTGCCCCTGAACTGATCATCCTCTCCCAAGTCCTAGCAGCAATCTCCAGGTAGCAGTTTTTCCACCCCAGCTATGATTAGAATACTGATCAAAAGCTTCTGAATCCTGTCTCTGTATGTCTGCACTAAGCATAACAAGATAACGGAATTAAACCTCTTCCAGCACACATGTGTAAGCGAGTAGTGTCTGATTTCCTACATTCAAATGCACCAGTTGTAGTTCTTGTCTCCCCTTGAGGAAAAATGGATCCAAATCATGAGTGGACTTTCCCCGCCTATCTGCAGTACTGGGTAATCCAGACTTTGCGACTGTTCTTCCTACACCAGCCACTAATCATTGCCAAACAAGTGAGAAGAGCCTTGTGCCAGCTGTGAGGCAAATGGATGATGGAAGTGTCATCAGAGAAGCTCGTCAAAACCCACTGACTTATGTATCACCATACTGATCAACTGGTACCTGTTCTGCAATAGTTGGAAACTTAGGTGTTTTCCTAAAAATGAATTTTAAATATCCCTTTGTATTCTACCCAACCTCCAAAATACTCCAGCATTCCGACCTGGTGCTTCATCACCTGCACTCACAGAGATCATTTTTCTTGCATACACACAGCCTTCACCCCACCCCTCACAAATACAATGCTTTTCTTCAGCAGCAGAATTCTCGAAATCTCTAAATTAATCCGTTTCCAACACTATTATGCAGACTGAGACTTTACAAGAGGAAAAAGCCTTTGGGATAGTAATCTCTTCACTACAAGTATCTGTTCTTCCCATGTACAAACACTGCAGTATATATCCTTAAGACTGATGTTATTTGCTCTTAAAGTGCCAGGAACTAAAAAGGAAACTATGCCTATACTGTACCAACAATTCACAAGGCCAAAGAAAGTGATGGGGTGGAAACTTTTTGCAAATTTAATTAAACTTAGGAGAATCAATAAAACCATTTGTTTTGTTCTAGCACCTGTTTTTAGGCAATAATATCTTCATGCTGCTGCTTGTTTGGTTATATTAGAAATTACATGATCTGCTCAGCTGCAAAAAGACTATTGATTTGTGTGTAATAGCAGGGAAAAGTACTGTCTGTTTACAAGGCATTCATAGTTACTGTGAACACTGTCTGTAAACAGGCAGGGACGCCAGTGGAACACAACATGCCTCAGAGGAAGCAAGCTAAACACGGCAGCAGCTCACAGAGCACACAGCAAGCACTAAGCCACGTTCTTTGTCAGCTAAGAAACTGTACAGGTCTGACAATATAAATAACACCAAAGATGACAAGCTTTTCAACAGCTCCTAAGAGGAAGATTAGGGAAAGGGAAATAAGAGGAAAATAAAAGAAATTTCATAAACATGATCACTTAATATTCAGGCAACTTTTTGTTATGTTACCCTTTCTGTACACCTACTAGAAATTCTTACGTACATGAAGAATTCTAAGAAACATGAAAACATTTACCTAACTACTAACCAGTAAGCACTCACTCATTCAAGGCATTCCAGGGAGCAGAACTCACTGGTAAAAAGTTTTCTCCACTAATGTCCTTAGCCATTTCTGACCATACTAGGGAGCAAAGAAACAGTCAGTGAAAGTGGAATCTTTGTCACAACCATTGCTCTGGAGAGTTGACAACATTTTCTCTATGGGATTTAAACAGAACATCTCAGAATCCTTGTTGACCATGTCTGCAATACCCATAAATTCCAACTTCCCAGCAATATCTACAGTGTCTTTAAAAGAAGACATGGCCTTGTATGACACTGCCCTAACAGCAGTATCACGTCTCCCTGGCTCTGTTCAAGTCAGCAAATTACCTGGGCACCTGTAGACTGCAATAGTCCAGTTCCTACCTTCTGTTCACCTGGTTAGTGCATTACATTTCTACAAACAGGACTACTAGCTTTCTAGTAATGGTAACTGCAGGTTTATCATTTTAATATGTTTGGACTGAGGTGTAAGCTTAATTGAAACCTTCTCACTTTGTTACACATAGGACAGTTGCTGACCATCTCTTATATTACGAGAATAAGTAGATGGAGGGTTGCTTTCTTTAATTAGTTATACTAATGTGTTTAATAAGAACGTGGTTTGTTTCTCAGTCTCAATAATTTAAGAGCAGAGAAACAAAGTAGCATCTTTTCAACTAACAGGTCTCTCTTGCCCTTTGGGTAAATTTTAACTAGATCCAACAAATGTGAAAATACTTGCATTTCGTCTGCATTTACTGTAGGAATCAGAAACCCAAAGCAAGTAATAACAAACAGGGAGGAGCAGTCCCCATTAATGCATCTCAAACTTTTCTTCAGAAGATTCTTCAGCCTAGAGAGTTTTGAAAAAAAATCCAAAAATACACCATACAGAAAATTGTTCTCAGCACATTTCCTTTGATAGGCAACAAAAACCGGGTAAAAGATCTTGAATTTTGGTCTGATTTACTTCTGGCACTCTAGGATTACTGTAGGTTTTAGGCTCAGAGTTAAGAATGCTTACCTCCCACTGCAGTACATGAGGTTGCAGTCTGTGCAACTCTGGGGTTATGTCTTTAACCTCAGCTTTCACGCATGTGATACAGGGATGCTGACATGTTCCTCTCTAGGCACTGAAGATCAGTTTGCTTGAGATGGAGCTGGAATATAATTTTCTGGATAGTTATTTTGTATGATTGCCAGAGAACTATGACTTAACTCTAAGATATGGCCTCAGGCACCACCACTGGTAAAACTCATGCAGCTGAATAATGCTCAAGAGCACATACCCTAACTGAATCATATGGCTTCAGTTTGCACCAGTCTGTGTCTTCTTGAGAATGAAAGATCCATGGTTACAACAGAACTTATCAGTTCCAGTCAAGCTTGAGCTTTTTCTGAGGTTGTTTGCTATATTCTAAATCATCCATGGTCTCCGCTCCACACATTTTTTTCATTTCAGAAGCTTAAAAGAAAATGTAACGTGACTCCACTACACTCCAGGAAGTGTAATAGTGAATGCTGATCTTGAAAATAGCCACATAAATTTAAAGAGTATAGAGTTTACAGTTTTCCTCCTCTTACAACAACCTATTTTTTGCATGATCACAATGGATCATTTAAGTAGAAGAACTGTACAAAATATTCTGAAATAATATAAAAACTCTGTAAAGTTCCATTACTGAACAAAATTTTGTTAAAATTAGTGTTCAGTTCTCTCTTGCAACAAATTTCCTCCCAGCCTCGCAAGAAGCCACACTGAGAGTACCCTATAAACCCTTAAGAAAAAGCCACCAATGAGTAGGTGACACAGTGATTCTATGTGAGGTTCTGTTCTCATCCAAGCATGCAATATAAAACATCAATATTTTTTAAAAGAAGTGAAAAGTACAATATATACTAGAAAGGCTCACTTTCAAAAACCCAGAGCAAACATTGATTATACTTAAGTATGTGTTTTGCCACTGAATTTACTACTACCATAGGGTTTCTTTTCTCTATAGATACGCCCCATGCTTGTTACTGTGCTGGGAAGTGCTCTGAAAGCTGCTCTGTTATGTATACTTCAACAAGTTGAAGTTAATGCTCTATGAAGCATTTTTCACTCTGACAATACGGGGGGGAAAAAAGTGGCATGTTTCTTGCACTGGTAAATATAATAAGGAACCACTGCCCAAGGCAAGGTAGTCTTTGTGAAAACTTAACACATGCTGGCAAAAGGCCTCTTGGTACTGCTTCCTAAAACAGGGATGAGGAATTGACTGAAGTGTTCTTTTGTTCATGTCATTAGACAAGAGGGGGAGGAACAAAGGACACAAAAGAGCGTAACGAACCAGGGAAACACTACACAGGCAGAGAAGAAAGTCACAAATGAGAATAAAAGACAAAGGATTTGCCAGAAACAGCAATCTCTGGGAAGAAAACTGATTGTTCATCTGGAAAATGGAAAAATCTGTATGTTCTTTGTAAGTATAATGACTGTACCAATGAAACACGTAATTTTTCCCAGCAATTTCTTCTCCTAGAAGCAGCAAGATTCTCAACAGTGGCTACAGAATATTCTGTGTGCACAGTTGAATGCACTATGTCACATGCACGCGTCATACAGATACAGTTGTAACTTCGGTGTCTAGATAACACAGGTTTTACAATTTATTAAAATATTAATGTATCAGTAGAGCAAATCCTGAAATTTTGCCAACTCTTCGAAGGCAAGATGGAGCCACACAAGAACCCATTAATATCAGCTCCAAAATAAGCAGCCATGTCACACTCAAGCTGAATGGTACTGAAACATGTACATGCTCAAAACACCAGCCACATCAACAGGTTCTGGATTTTGAGTCCAGGTTCGTTTTGTGAGTGGAGACAGGCCAAACTCCAATGACAAAGGGAAGAACAAAGTGTCATACTGTATGCCACTTGTTTTCCAAGCACATCCTGTTAGGCCACAGGTTAATCATTGTCACTTCATGCACCCACATATCACACAGTCTATTAATTATTACTTAATGTCACTACACTGCTAGATTGTTTGATGAATTCTATTAGTAATTAGAACTGCTCATGCAGTGACATTCAAATAAAACTTCTCTTCACAGTGCATTCATTATGAAGAGCCAGAAAGAGAAAATAGCTAGGTTTTATTAGATGCATTTCATTTAGACTACAGCTTGTTGATTTATTTCACTGTTAACTACAAAATACTCATGACAATCCGAAAACTGAGACTAAATTCAGCTGCATGGAAGACAAGTCATTGCATCTCCTTACACACATTTAGAAGGGAGAAAAAGGATGCCATGCCAAGAGCTAACACTGTTATTTATCTAGAAAAGGTCAAACAAGAAAAGGATGCTTTCAGACACCAAGTAGAATTAATCTTAGCACTAGTATTCAACCATTTGACTTCAAAAAAGAGTACAGTCAAGCTGATGGCTTGTTTGCCACTCTATTTTATGGACAAATTTTAATATTACAGTACTTTTGCAAATTCTGCCTGAGAGCTAAATGAACTGGGTTTGTTTTATAAAAATGTAGTCTCTGATGATTTGATGGAAGCATGCTTGAAGCAAAGTCATTTCTTTCTCACAGCTGCCATTTTCTATCAGTTCAGAACCAAGTAGAAAGACATGGTACCTGAGGTGCCTTTCCTGTTAACTTTCCCTGAAATCAAAACATTTTTTAAAAGTTTTGATTTTGACAAACCTACATATGTTGCAGCAACAGTATGTTCTATCAAAAATAAACCTGTGAACTGCAATAATGCTCTTTAGCTCATGCCTCCCACTGTGAAGCAAGTCTTAAACACTGTGGTTTTACAACATTTTTACACTATGAGGTAAATATGACCCAATTGCATCTCCTGAAGAAACTGTTTTAATTCATAAGCATTCAAACTCTTTGCATATTTAGCAGCCTGCTTGCTATGGATGTTCACCTTATTACCTTTCACTTACCTTTTCCTCTACACATTGGTATAACATTTCCATGAGATTTTGGTAAACACCAGCAGCTGACTGAAGCACTGCACAGCTGCAAGGTAGTTACAGAAAGGCAGCACAGTAGGAGCTCCAAAAGAACATGTGATGTGTATCTCGGGCATCTTTAACTCCATATAAACTATCCCTGACAGACATTTAGCTAACCACATCTGAAACACCTCCAGTGCTGGAGATACCACAACTTCCCCAGACCATTTTGTGTCTATGCAGCTTGTTATTCACCAAACTTTCCTAAAAATTCAATCTCCTTTCTTCAGTTCAAGCTTGGTTTTTGTTACTATTTACACTGACTAGGAACTGAGCTAATTAACTGAACTGACTAGGACTGAACTAAGAGTTTAGTCTCTTAAGTTATGTAAAACCTTTTAGTTATTTGGATGCTATTGCCACACACCCCCCTCTTAACCTGTTCTATAATTCCATTCAAATAATTCCAATTTCCTCACATTTGTTAGTCTCTTCAGGAATATTTTCAATGAGAAACTGTATCCTATACAGGATTTAGTGGCCAAAGCTGGACAAAGCACTGAAGTGGAGCCTTACCAGAAATTAACCAAATGCTTAATTCCCATTTTAGAGATGATGTTCTCATTACTAGGCAAAAAGACAGCATTTACCTTCTTCACAGTAAAATCCTGTCAACTTCTGTTCTGTCCATGGTTCACTTTTAATTTTTTCAGCAGTACTGCTGCTTAGCCATGGGTTGCCCAGTCTTAACTGGTATAGACAATTCTTTCCACCTGTAAATAAAACTTCATGGATATTTAATTGCATATTCTTTCCTCAACTACCAGTTTATCAGTACCTGGCTGATCCAATCCTCCGGCCCACTCTCAGCCCATGCTTGCATTTGCGCCTCAAAGTACTTTAAATATATTCTAGACAAACCCAAAAAGTATTATTTGTCAAGTTTTTTTTTGCGGGGAAATGTAGATTTGAAAAGGACATCCCTGAGCATGGTATCTTAACTCCCTAGAGACACACTGAGACCATCAGTGACTTGAAAGGAAAGAATGTGCAGGCTGGGAACCATTGCTTTTGGAAGCCTGTGTTTTCTAAAGCCACGTGGCACATGAAAGAAAAAAACATGGTCAAATATTTTCTGTAGCAATCTTTTTTATACCTGTATATATACACATACATATGTACATACATATATATATATAAAAGAAAATGTTTACTAGCGTGTCCCAGAAGACATAAAAAGGGTTTTGTGCATCTGGACTTACTGTAAAAATTTGAGGAGTTGTAATCAAGTTCTGGTGACAGAAGACTAAACCTGCATTCCTGTATTCAGAAGAATTTACAAAAAAAGTATGCTACCCCAAAGTATGAATCAAAATTGCAAAGACTGAAAAGCTGAATGTAGACTTTGTTTCGATTTCTACAGTTTGATTTTCCACATCCTACCATACTGATCTGGAGATCAACTGGCCTCTTAATCATCAATCATCTGATTCCATCATTACCAATCCAATACACGTTTACATTAATACACAACTGTAAAAACCATAAATCTCTTTTTAAAATCAAATATCAAACTGCTATTGCATTCTCTACTTGCGATTGTTCTTGAGAATAGAGCAGTTGACACAAAAGCTAATGAAGGTCCCATCCTGCCCTTTCCCAAACAATAAAAATTAATACTACAAAAACAAAAATCAGGCATCACTGCTTTTATGATCTGTCTCTATTTTTCTTCTCCCCACACGAGTGGTGTAAATACCTGTGGGACTTGTACCACGCCTGAATTGAACTTTATAATGGGGAAGGGAGAAGAGGTCGGAAAGATCTTTGTACATACCCAGGTAACTGAGTAGGGTGGGGGTCTCCTGGCACATTCCACATTATTAATAGCTACAGGCTACAGGGACATTAATTGTAAAGCTACCAGAGAAAAGGTTTCTTCAATTATACGTATTTCCATTAGCCTTATGCACGAGTAAGAATTATAATCCTAGAAATAATACTGCATGTCCTTGAGGAGACCTTTTAACTCCTTTGGGAAAAAAGACAACTAATTGAAAACAGATTTAGGGAGTTATCTGGTAAGACCGGGACCAAGTGCAGGAGTCCTTGATTAGGACCACATCAGCAAATGTTTTCCCACACAGCGACATAAGAGAATTTCTGTTTCCAATACAATGCTATCATATAGACATATAATATTTTGGGCAATCATTTAGAAAAGTTACCACATACCAGGTTGTTCCTAACACATATGGTGTGGTAACGACTTTTTACTTCTTGTTTTCTGGTCTCCTCTATTTCTGTTCTTCCCAAAGCCACATATTACACTATCAATATAAAAAAATCAGTTCCGAAAGAAGCAAACCAGCCTGATGCCCCTTGGTAAACAGCCACCTCTGAACCTGCCATTTTTTGTACCTGTAAGTTTACTTATGGTCAGATTACAACATTTTAAAATGAACTCACATATTTTCCAAAAAGCATATTTATCAGGTAGGAAAATGTAACCCAGAAAAAAATCACCAATAACTCAAATATTCCAGGAGGTTTATTAAATAAAATCGAACCTCACAGTCATGTAAGCAGCAGAGATCCTCATAATGAATGGGCAGAATACACTACAGCAGATCAGGAATTATAAAACTAAATTAGAAACCCAAATTTCATTTGCTATAAAAACAAACGGCTCTTTGTTCTTCAAAAGGAAGTTGCTAAGATAATGCAGTGAATCACCCTTCTGCAGTGAATTTCTGAAGCTTGATCCTTTCTGTATTTCTTTTCGCTAATTATAGATGCATCATACATTTCAGCATTTTATGAGAAAGTGGCTATGATTAACATCTCATCTCACAGCTTTAGGAAGCTTAATTACTCAAAACTACCCCTCCTCCATCGAGTGGACACGGAGGAAAGAGCAGAAATTCCACGGCACATTTCACAGCTTGGCTCCTGCTTCTTGCATTACCTTGGGACAGGACAGTGCGTTACCCACACAAACACACACCGAGCATCCCTGCCTGGCAGCTCCCTTCGTGCCTGTGCTGGGTGTGCCCCCGGTGGTGCTGACTGCCATCATCCCAGCTCTGACAGCCCGTGTTTTACATCTGCAACCAAAACAGTGCTGACAACACACTGAGGGTTTAGCTCTTGGTGATCAAGGCTTTCTCTGTTTCTTACTCTGTGCCGTAACCCCCCAGTGAACAGAAGTTTGGAGGACAGAAAGAAGTAGATGACCCAAACTAACCAAAGAAATACTCTGTCATATAATGCCATGCTCAGCAATAAAATGGAGCGGAGGGAGTGCTTCCTCTGTCACTCAAATGAAATAAGCAGTGCTCTGAAGAGAGTAACTTGAATTTCTGAAAAAATAGTACCACACGGCTCTCGGCAGCCCAGTTGCCAGCAAAGAGACAAGAATTAATAGAAACACATTTTTTTGAACTGAACATCAAAGTCAATAGAACAAAACCTGGGTCTGAGGCTGGGTATTTTGTATAAACAAGCACCACTTTTTTCTACACGTACCTCTGTCTCACCTTTATAAATGGCTAAAACCTTGAGAATTGTCCTTTTCTTCTTCTTCATAGAGCATCTCAAGCTTGCCTGTGAGGCAAAGGGGAAAGGAATCCTGGTTGGCATAATTTTCATTGTCAAGATAGATTTTTTCAAGCTGAGATTTTCAAGCTTCCAAGCCTTACAACAGAAAAAAACCTACTGAGAACACAGCCACAAGTGATTCTTATGCCCTAATTACAGTGCTTTCTCAATTTCTCACCCATCAGAGGACACATCTCTTCTCACATACAAGGGGAAGGAGAATGTCTGTGACCGAGTGTGATACTGTTAACAAGAGCATTTAATTGGGACACATTTTTGCATCCCACATTAGGTGTGAGTCTTAGTTATGTGATATGTTCACGGGTGACAGGAAAATTATGCCTTACATCTGCAGAGATGTGTAAATGCCTCATTAGGTTCAATAATTATCTGTTAGATGGGCAGTTCTGCAAGAAAATCTCTGTTACTGAAAAATGAAAGGGACACCAAAAAACCAACATTGCAACTGAATCATTACTGACCTTGCCGAATTAATTCACCTGTCCAGAAATATTTTTATAAACACATTAATAATGAATGTTACATTGTAAAAAATGCATGAATGGGCTACATCACAAAAAGGTTATCAAGTAGCCCATGAAATCAGACACAGACTATATTTTCAGACTTGAGCTTAATTCAGCCTGAATTTATATGTTAATTCACATACAACAGAGGGAGAAAAAAGAAAGGTGGAAGAGGAAAGATGTTGCTGTGAAAAACTACACATAAAACTTTTTAGGCGCAACTTCTTTTCGATCAAAAAAAACCTACAAGTATCTTTGATGGACATAATAATAAATTTTTAAAACACCAAAAACCACAAAACAAAACAAACCTCACCATCTTCCTGGATGCTTCACAAGGCAAATTATCCTGACAATAAAAAGTTCTCAAGGAAAGCCATACTATCCCGCTTGCACTGACAGCTCAGTTTTACAGCTAAATAAGGATTATATAAATGCTGGAAACCAAAACGGAACATTATCAACTTCTCACAATGAGAAGGTGGTGAGACAAATGAAGCACAACCTTCACAGTAGCAAATTACACATTTTGACACATACCATTAAACAAAAAAATTAACCAGTTTATTATATTTAACATATTTACAAAATAGTACAAATTAAAGTACTGTGACTCCATTATTGCATGACAAAAATAACTCCATACAGGCAAAAGCAGCACATGAAAGAGACACTCCAGAATATTTAGGAAGTCTTTGGTACTCAAAATATAGTTTAAGATGCAGCATTAACTCAATCAATACAGGGCATTAAAAACAGACAATGATATGTAGATTTACGCCACAAAAATGAAGTTTATCTATGGCTTTCACTCTTCTCAAAGGATGACTACTGGACTCAGGAATTGCTTAAAAGCTTTACAACATTTTTAGGATGGAGGGAATACTCAAAATGATTCTAAACCCAAGCTGTTAAAAATGACTGATACATTTTTCAACTCGCACTGAATTTAACTGCCTCTTCTCAGAACTATATGACAGTAAAGCACTAAACACTTCAAAGACCTAGAGCCTATTCCTCTACCCCTTAAGCAGGCAAAACTGGAAAAGAATCATCTTTGTCTACTTCAGGAATATAGGATTAAGCTCAAAATAGACAAACTGCATGGCAAAACATGATCAAAGACTGTTTACTCTACACTGCTGTACACATAATTTACAAAATTTTTATGCATCATCTACATATTTACAAATGCTCTCAATTATTTCATCAAGTAATGTACTCAACACAATCACAGTTTACATAATTTTGAGGTAAATCCTTGAAAAGTTAGAGCATCGGCAGAATTTCATCTGCAAGGCTGAATCTCTCAAGTCAAGTTTCTAATGAGAAGCTCCTCTCTTTCCCCTGGTCACACACGGTATGCCAGGTGTAGCAGGTGGGTAAGACAGTTGCAGAGATGAGGGGGATCTTTGTGAATTCTCTGTGTTGTGCTTGATTCTTCTTGATGCCCAGGAAAGGCCAGAAAGAAGCAAAGAATCCTGGGGCCAGCCAAAGAGAAACCCAGATATATACCAGCAGATTCTGCCCCGTGGACAAATAGTGAAGATTATGTTGCTTGTAGACTAGGCAAAGACTGCAGTGTTAAATTGTGCAGTGTCCATGCACACTAATTGCAAGATGCCAACAGAAAAAGAGGACAGGCAAAAGCAAAAGAGAGGATGTGGGACAGGATGAATTAACTTCATTTAAGAGCTTGACTTTCTTTCAAGCTAGGCATGACATTACTTAAATATTCAAAACTGCACATCTGAAGACATCACCCACACTTATTTTAGCTTATAACTACATTTCTGCCCCTCTATAACTGCATTAAAACACTGCCTCACCAAGCAGTGGACACTACTTTACAAGGCCTGATCTTTCAGCCTGGCTAACCTAGACACATTTTTCCTTGGGGATGTTCAGAACACTGCAACAAGGCAACTCCCTCACTGAACTGCCATCAACATCCCAGGCAACAGGAATGGAAAGGGCAGAAAGAAGTCTGCAAGTTCTACTTGCATTCACAAAAGATGACAGAAACTCCTGTCTAACTAGGAAAAGCCAGTTTTGAGTTGAAAGCATCTAAGTTCATCTGAATCAATCAAGAGGTAAAGATAAACACTTTTGTTCTTGAGAAATGACATCATCTTGCATTAGTATTTTCTCCTACGGAATAGGTCTGCAGTATTTATTTAATGTCATTGCTGAAAACTTTCAACTCATCTTGTCATGACTATCCCCCAGCTGCACTTTTATTGCCAGCTGCTTAAATGAAAAAAACTCACATAAAAAGGCATGAGATGACAATAAAAGGATCACACAATTCCAGTCTGTGGATGTTTTTTAAAACAATACCACATCACTACACCTTTTTAGAATGTCTTTAAACAGATTGTTAGAAGATTTAGGCAGGACCTCAAAGTAGCCAATTAAGTAATTATATATGCATGAATGCTACTCATATTTACTACGTATTTCCTTCAGAATGTTTTTAAGGGCGTAAAATGGTTTGTAAGTTGATAAGTAAAGTAGTTTGATGTCTCAAGACAAGCCTTCTGACTATACTTTATGCCCACTGGAATGACTGAAATCTGTTTGCTGCATGCAGTGATAAGGAATAATAAGCCTTCATGTCCATGTACCATCACAGATGTTAGCTAGAAGAGAAACGTTAACTATTCAGCCATTGCTAGTACTCATGGTGTAGTACAGGGTGAAATGAAAAGGAACAAAGAATTTTGTTTTCCAGTGATCTTCTGGGGAGGTGAAGGTTGGACTTGGTACTGATCCCCAGTGATGGCAAACTGGCAGCTTGTTTCTTGCACAGCTCTGGGTAAGGTAATAATCTGTCAGCCCAAACTTCTGTATAAATCCCAACACTAAGACTCAAAGGTTCAGACAGACAAAAATGTTGCTGTTTAAATACTTAACAAGACCAGTAACACATTGAAGATATAAATTTTTACAATCCCTGAAACTGCTGGTCAGCAGAGGATAGTTTTTAATTCATTCGTCCTCTTCAACATAAGTTGATGGAAACCAGCCCACCTAAAAAGGGGGAAAGCAGAACAAAATAATACATGAGATGCACATGGTTTTTTTTAATGGCTGAACTAGGCACAACAAGGATGGGTCTGTTCAGTAAATATAATAATAAGATTACAAAGATAAACTTGGCCGACCTGACACAGTGAGGGTAAGTACACTTAAGAAAATCATAACTTGCAGCTACGACAATTTGGAGACCATCACCTTCTATGTCACTTCCTCCTCCAAAAATCTAAAACACATTTGCACAGATTGGAAGTCTAAAAATTCAGAAAAATGCCAAGAGTGGAAGTAGTTTTACTACAGGCAGGACACTGCTATTTTTTGAATGAGGAGTTAAACTTTTAACAGGCTCCAGTCAGGTCCAGGGAATCCTCTTGTAAAGAAAGCAGTGACTGATTTGATTGCTTTACATGGAGCTGAATTCCTCCACCACCACCAAAACAGGTGTTACATATGACAGAACTAGACAGCAGAGTCTAGTGTCCTACGCTTCAGAAGTGATAAAGTTATCTACATTCTGAAATTAATGATGTGCCAAATAAGGATTATGTAAGATATACAGTGATACAATGTCAGTATTTCTTATTTTATGTATTTGCTTTCGGTTTTTTCAGACTTCTTTATAACTAAAGTCAATTTAACATTCATTAAAGAACTCAAAACCATACCTAGAGCATGACTAGAAGGGGTAACTGCAGAAATTTTGTTTTAAACTACCTTGCCAAAATATCCCCAGAGGTGAGTCTATAACGTCAAGTCCAGGCTATGAAAGTCACCAAGGAATGCTAGCATGTAACAGGGCATCCTTTAGAATGTGGGCAGCTGCATTACAGTGAGTTGTTCAGCTCTCTTCACATGCAAAATGTATACAGCATGATGGCTATTTCTTCTGCTTCCCTATTTCTTCTGGCCTAATTGACTGCTGTTTAATAAGCTTTAACCATATAACTTTAACATAACTAAGCTCATGAACACAATAAAAAAGGTTCTCCACGTTGCATAAAGCAGTAAGTCTGGACATCCACTTCAACGGGACTTGCAACTATCATTTCCAGCTTCCAGGCAATCTACATTCTTCCACCTCACATTCCTTGACCCTGCATCTCAGCGCTTTAGACATGGAAACAGCAGTCTCAAATGCTTCTGACTAATCTGCATTAAAAGGCAGTAAACTAAGATTGAAACAGTAAACCCTTTTATAGGTCAAAACTGAAACTTCACTTCCAAGTCTCAGAGCAGAGTGTAAAGTGAGTTCATAAAAATCCCTGCTAAATATGTCACTTCATATGGGCCACATTCATAGAGATCAAAGAAGCAGCCTCCTATAAAAAGGGTGGTTGATTCCATTGCATTGTAGCCTGGCAGAAAGATGTGGAAAATCTTTCTGTGGTAAAGTGCTAAACAGAGTTCCACAGCACCAGGAACCTGACCCCAAATATCTGTCTGCAAAACAGTTCAAGAAAGGTCAACTGTAGCAGTGCTATTAATCCTGGTTATTTTCCAACCATGTAACCTCGCCCAAATATTCAGCCTGGTAGGTCACATTAAATAACTAATAATTTAGATGCTGGGAAAACTACCTGGCAAGAGTTCTGTCTGGCTCCTATGCAACAAATATGAGAACATGTTCCATCTTGTGAAAAAATCCCTGTCAGTGAAGGCAGAAATGAGACATAGGAAAAGAAAAATAAAATAGCCTTACCCTTCCATTTACTTCACCTCTCCACCAGCCATTAGCACTCATCTTGGTATAAATTTTGACAACGTCCCCTTTCAATAAGGACAGTTCTCGCATGTCTCGTGCACAGAAGTCATACCTGGCTATGGCAATGCCTATCACCTTCGGGCTTAGCACTGAAAGGAAGCAGATGGGGATGGTTAAATGAAGGCCACCAAACTACTGTAAACAGAAATACTGTAAAACATAAAACAAGGATTCCACAGCAACATACACTGGCATTCATTTTATGCAAAACATCTGCACTACAGAGATCAAGATGATTTAAATATAGGTGAATGGTATAAAAGTTGAAGGGATTTTTTGTGCATTTTTGAATAGTCCTCTTTATTTTCAGAAAAAAAAAATCAAACTAGATGAGCCATAAACAAAATATTCCCCACCCTGAGACTGCTAAACACATTTGCAATTATTTTATACTTGTGCTTCATAATAAAACTTGCTGCCAGTTATATGCATCAACATATTTTACAGGCCACTAATTTCTTTCCAAAAGAATTATTAGCATTTACAGTTGATTTAACTTTAGACCTCTAATGAAGCAAAACAAACAGAATAAGGTGCTGTTCTTTCAAAAAACAACTCCCAAGTTAAATATTAATGCACTTAAAACTGGAAGCTAACATCAGCATGAGCAAAAAGGCATAGACTTTCTACAGGAAATGTCCACGGATCATTTGTCACAGTCTGCATTAATATTGACTGAAGTAAATCTATTCTTTTCAGGAGTTTTTTTTCTGTAAATCACCAATGAATTTGTTCTACAAAATTAAGGTTCAGTGAAATTAATACTTTAAAGTTTTAAGGTACATCAATATAGAAAAATTTTGCCAATGTAAAGCCCAGGCATTTTAAACAATAAAAAGCCGTTAAGAATTTCTAAAAAGCAAAGGTGTAAAAAGCCTCGCTTCAAGAACCAACCCTTTTTTCCAAACAGTTTTATAGGAAATTATGTGTCCAACACTGATGTAGAATGTCTAAACTTGCAAAAGAAACCCTCAATGATTCCAGTGTGAGGACAATGAGAGGAGAGTGGGTATGGCCTAGCAGATAAAAGACCTTTGACTTGAGCACTTTAGAAAGAACATCTACTACTCCACGGCATTTTGTAGTTGGATTACTTGGTCAAGGCTTTTTTTAGCTTTTTTTTTCCATGAATGCCACTGTTTTCCTATGTCAATCACTGTAAGAGGAGTTCACGAGCACAGGCAAGCTTCCTACTGAAAAGACTTCAGAAGAATTCATATGACCATGATGGATGACTTGATATAATGTACACAGAATCATCTCTGTCCTCAGACATGCCCAATCTTCATTAGAAAATGCCATTAAGATTCTAGTTTAGCAATGCCCTCAACAATGTAATACTAAGAACTCATAGCTAGTTGCCTTGGATTTAAATCAGAAACCCAAAACGTGGCAAATGAGCTGGGAAATCTTAACAGTTCAGCTCTGCTTGTGTCTAAGTTTTCTTCTGACCCCACTGGACCATAGATACATGATAGTATTAAATATCAATACATGTTCAAAGCTTAAAGAGAAAATACAAACAATTTATTTTAAAATAACAAGGAACAGTATGTTTAAAATATTATTAAAATATAAATAAATATATTAAAAAACTATAAAAATAGTTTTGACAACAGGTTATGCCCTATTTTCTATCATGTCACTAAAGTTTAGTCCAGCATTCCCGACTGCTTAGGTAGAGCATGCTTATCAGACACTTGATAAATTATGTAAAGGATGCCATATAACAGAGAATCAGCCTCTCAATTCATTGCTTGTATTGATGTTGCAAAAATCTAGGTGATATATTAAGCACATTAAAGTTCAAACATGCTTTTTTCCCCCTCTTAGCAAGTCAGATATAGATGCTACTTGTTTAGATCCTGACATGAATGTAATGTCCTATACCTTATCAGCATTGCAGTAATCAATTTTACAGGGAAAGAGCACATCATGGGCAGCCATTGTTTTGGAGAAAGAAAAAAAAAAAGAGCAGTTATTGATTGTAGGGTCAGTAACCATTCCCAGGTGTGCAGCAATATCACTGGCAGATTTGGAGAAGCATTGCAGGATGGAAGAGTGGTTCTGGGGCACAGGCTATAATTTCAGATTCTAGAAAGAAGATAAAGGGGCAAGGAAAAAGATTACAGGAAGCAAAGATGAACATATTTTGGAAAACAGGGAAGAAAGAAACTAAGAAGGGAAGAAATGCATAGAGGAATAATAAAGAGGGAAAATAGAAAGGAAAATTAGAGAAGAAAGGGGAGCACACCTGGGGGAAAGGAGGACTTTTAACTCTTTTTCAAGTCACAAAGCAGAGAGGAAAAGGAGAAAAACAAGAGAAATCAAAACCATATATCTTCAAAAGTCTTGAGGCAGAAAGCAGCAGAATTTAGATTAATTTAGAATCCAAGATCCATATTTTCAAATAAAAGTGAGGCTCATAATAGGAAATATATAAAAGGAAGCCAGATGAGTGATGGAATACAGGAAAATGACAGTGCTAATTTTGGAAAAAAATATTAACCATATCTCCCCCTGCTGACACAGTCACAAAAACAACTTGAGTAGAGACTACCAGCCCTGAATTCCCAATTAGTGCTGTCCCAAGATAAATAAAACTTGAGGGAGGGCAACACATGGAAAGGACATCTGTACAGATGGGAGAGAGAAGGAACACTGAGTGAAGGGCAGAAAGAGGATAGCTACAGGAAAAATGCAGAGAGAGAATGGGATTAACAGCAGAGATCAATGGAAGCTGAGGGCCCAACAGGTGAATGAATGTGAATGAGAAATTAAAGAGGGGGGAGAAGAGAAAGCGAGAAAGAAAATAAGCTGTTGAGAAAGCAGTAATAAATAAACTTTGTGTATTAGGAGGGAGATACTCAGAGAACTAACTGGAAATAGAGTGAGAAATCCAAAGGAGGTGAATAAAAAGCACATGTGTGAGTAAGAAAAATATGCTTTTACTTAAACTGGCCTTTCCTTCTGCAAACAGAAGATGATGACTACAGGGAACTATAATCAGCTTTGATTTACACTGGAGTATGTTGGACATTAACAGTGAAATAGATGTGCTGCAAATGAATTTTAATACTAGTTTGAGTGTGATGAAGCATCTAGGTGCAAACAACAGAGGTTCCTTGTGACCACAGCAGGCTGGTCTAGCTCACATGCTTAAATTCCATGAAGGTCAATGTATTATTATTAAAGCTGTGAGTAGTTGTTACTCTCTCCTTGTGCTCTGGCCTCCTCATAAATCTGCAGCCATACGCCCTGAGGGTTGCTCCTGTGTAGTAGTTTCCATGCTCCTTGAAGCCGTGTACATTTATTTGTACATTTACTGTTTCACCAAACCTCAGTTCTGTTATCCAGGCACAGGCAGCACCTTCAGTAGTGCTCAGTAGTCAGGTTAACCTCCTCCTGCGTTACCAACTTCCATATCAGCAGAACCAAGCCAGCTCTGAAGATATTTTTGAAAAAAATACTTGTAATATCATGAAATAAGTATTTGTTCTTCTAATGAAGGCAAATTATTTGGCTATTTTTAAAAAGAAGGTTGAACTACAAACATATGAAGCAACATAGCTTAGCAATCAGAATATAACGGGTAGATAAGCTTAATTAAGAACTGCAGATCAATAATTTCCTTTAATATTTTGTAACAAAATACTTAACCTAGCATATTGTGGTATGCAAGACATTGAATCTATACCTATTATTATAGTTATTACTGAATTTTCTGATACAGCAGTTTTTCATCTGGAAAGAAGGAATGTAATTATAATTTGTTGAAACCACATATGGGAATATATGGGAATGTGTAATAGGCTTAAAGTAACTGAGTCTTGATTGCTGTTCTATCACCTTAGGCCACTGCACAATTTTGTTCTCATGGAACAAATACCAGTTTCAGTAAGAACAGAATTTAGAGTCAACTGGGCAGTTGAATGCAAGATGTCATCTCCTATCCTCACCCAAAAGGACAGAAGCTCACAGTATTTACCTTGAACAAAGGGCTAAAACTTAACTCCTCCATGTTGTTTCAAATCAGGTGAGTGCTTCAGAGAGTCCAGTGAGCGCCATGACCACAGGGCAAACAGCTACACCAAAATGGCTTTCTACTTGTCTTTTCTACAGCTGTGTCTCTCTACAAAAGCAAATGTCAACTGGAAGAACACCTTCTAGCTTGGATTCTCAGTCATTATTGTGACTACTGAAAAGAAGTAAAANTGAAGGCAAATTATTTGGCTATTTTTAAAAAGAAGGTTGAACTACAAACATATGAAGCAACATAGCTTAGCAATCAGAATATAACGGGTAGATAAGCTTAATTAAGAACTGCAGATCAATAATTTCCTTTAATATTTTGTAACAAAATACTTAACCTAGCATATTGTGGTATGCAAGACATTGAATCTATACCTATTATTATAGTTATTACTGAATTTTCTGATACAGCAGTTTTTCATCTGGAAAGAAGGAATGTAATTATAATTTGTTGAAACCACATATGGGAATATATGGGAATGTGTAATAGGCTTAAAGTAACTGAGTCTTGATTGCTGTTCTATCACCTTAGGCCACTGCACAATTTTGTTCTCATGGAACAAATACCAGTTTCAGTAAGAACAGAATTTAGGGTCAACTGGGCAGTTGAATGCAAGATGTCATCTCCTATCCTCACCCAAAAGGACAGAAGCTCACAGTATTTACCTTGAACAAAGGGCTAAAACTTAACTCCTCCATGTTGTTTCAAATCAGGTGAGTGCTTCAGAGAGTCCAGTGAGCGCCATGACCACAGGGCAAACAGCTACACCAAAATGGCTTTCTACTTGTCTTTTCTACAGCTGTGTCTCTCTACAAAAGCAAATGTCAACTGGAAGAACACCTTCTAGCTTGGATTCTCAGTCATTATTGTGACTACTGAAAAGAAGTAAAAGTATCTGCCCCAAAAATATCTATATGTAAAGGGCATAGAAATGGAAGAAACAACTGAGGGGCAAAACATCCAAGTGCAGTCTAATACATGGAGATTGAAATCCCTGGGGTGAATCAAGAAAGGGGTCATCAGAGATGCTCTCAGCACAAGTAAGCACTGTAACCATTCTGCTACTGAGCTGCCATCTACGTCCTTTTCCCCTCAAGAAACTATGGAAAGTCTCAAGAATCCTTCTCCGAGCACTAAATAATTTAAACAGCTTCTGTCAGTCAGGTGTAAAACATACTGCCCACTGAGATCCGGATGACTACATCTGCATTTGTGCATGCTGGACACCTCCTTTCCCTAGTGCAGAAGCCAGCCCCAATCCTCATCTGCACAGCCCAGGCAGTGTCCTCCACCCCCTGTACACAAAGGTAGGCCAGCGCAACGTGAGCAAATGCTGCGTTCTCCACATCAGCAGCTCCTTCCATGTGCTCCTCAAAGGCATTCACCTTTCTACTGGCAAAATTCTTCTTGCATTGTCCAGTGGTACAGTTCACCTCTTTGAAGACCAGATCTTGGAGATCAGAGCAAGTCATACTGATGCACTAATTGAGGCTGCCAATGGTCCTACTTTTAGCATTTTTATGCAGTCTCTTAGTTTGAAATGATTGCATCTATTAAAGCCAGAGATGGTTAAATGGAAATAAAGAAAACAATATTTAGAAAACAGATGGGCAAAATTAATTAACAATGTTAATGCAGAATTTAAAGAAAGCATTCTCTACCAAAAAACTACTGTATTCTAAGATGCTACTGCAGTATGGTTTGCTGCAGGGATGGGACGAATATATTATTTACCAACAAGCACTGAGATTTCCATGTTTGTGCATTTGAACAAATACATTAAAAATATATAGCTCATAGATGTCAACTGCATAGCAAATTAACAGTCAAGTGGTCACTGATGAAATCTGCTGCAACTATTGAGCTTTGCAACCCTTATTCAAACTGCTTATTGCAATAAGCAGTAATAATTCAAAAGTTTAGGAGTTTGATTTTTGTTACACTCCAAGAATAACATGTAATAACTGTTTTTGGAGTCAGAGAAGAGCTGAAGTATTAGATTCGTCCCTTCCCTCACTTGCTCCACATAGAAACAACAGAAGCAAATTTAGAAGAAATATAAAAGCAGTAAAAGCAGTACCTGACCAGAAAGGAGTGGAGGAAGGGGGAACAAAGCTGTAGTCTGGAGGAGTTACAAAAGAAAACCCACAGAACAAAGAAGGGGCTTAGAGGAAAAAAAAGAGAAAAAGAGAAAAGCAAAAGAACATTGAAATATTGGCATAAGATTTAAATAATAGTTTTTTAACTATATAATTCATTGATAATAAGGAAACTAAGGTTCCCTACTAAGGATGTCTGCAAGGAAATTGACTGTAATAACCAGAAAATTTGGATCTCTGATTTAATTTTTAACAATTGCATTTTTCAAAGAGTAAAGTAGGAAGAAGTCACCCATTTAGGGTTTCAGAGAAGCAAACTGTAACTGCAGACTCTTGCAAATATTTTCAGATTTAACAGAAGTTTTTTTAATGCTCTTTGTGCCCCACTTCTTACCATTACAAAAGCAAGAACTCATGCATACATAAATCCCCTTGAGCCCAGCAAGACTAGTCACATGCCCTTAATTAGGATATAGTCTAAGTTGAACTGGAGTCCCATATTATGGCATGGAAAAAAAGTATGCATTTTGTCCTGTTAATCATTAACATCAACAGGAATTCCACAGCTAAACTGCATCCTCTAAGGCCCAAACAGTACTGCTCATACTTGCAGTTTCTCCAACTTGCAAAAAACCCCTCAAGCAAGCAAAAAAGGCCTAAGCTTGGCCTAGACAGAACCAGCACATCATCCTAAGTCCCTATAGCACCTTTCTTGGGTGAAAGCTACAGGTGCCCTTGCTCTATTGTCACCAAAATAGGGGTGCTGTACTTTTAAATGCAGAATTTAGATGAAGTGAACTAGAATTGCTTCAAGTGAAACTACAGTTTATTGACCTGTTCTCACATTTTGTCCCTCTTTTGAAGAGGCAATAAGGATATATACTGTGCATGTCTAATAAAGTTGGGATCTTTGCTCCTAGCTGTGATTTGGAAAGGTACATTCATCTCAACTGGATAAATGATAATGTAGCTTCTAAATTATAGCTAATAATATCCGTAATTACTGAACAAGAGTTTTCTTTCAAAAAATAGCAGGGTTATATTTATCACTTACAGCTACTTCTCCGAATTTATTCTTGTGACTACACATGAAACACAATAATTTTGCTTCACGATGGCTATTTGCAGGAATGGTGACTAGAACGATTTTATGCAAGAATCCATGGTGGAGGTAAAGATACAGTTTTGTGCATCTTTCCTGGATGACAACAGATACATTTCTGTCAAGGAAACTACAAGTATAAATAAAATAAACAGGACTGATACTGTATTTTAACACTCATAAACTGTGGATTTAAATTTAAAAAAAAGAAAAAAAAGCCAAACCACAAAAACCCCACAATATAAACTAACAGCATTTTAGGTTAGTGTTTCATAGGACAAAAAACCATGCCCCAGGGCCTCTTGCACTCTGGAAACACCCTTCTGATCCTTCACAATGATGATCCTTTCTCCACCTCTAACACTAAATGGACTATGGGATGCATGAGGTTACCTGAGGGGCTCCTCTATACTGGAGACAGTAACCCCAAGAGACAGCTCTGAGGGGAATTGTGCTACACAAACCAAAAGGGCCACTTGAGCCAAGAGCAGGGCCCATTCTTAGAGGCAAATACTCGCCTTTATTTGCACAGAAGCACAACAGCAGTGTGGAACAGCAGCACACAGGAACACAGCCAGGTTAGTGCTGTATGGTGGGTGGCTGGTCCTTAACTGAGCAGATTTATATCCTAATTTTTCTCTCTGATAAAGCTGGAAGTTTGGGTTTATGTGTCAAATTCTGGACAAGCAAACCTATGTGGGCAAGGAAATCCTACTAGATTTCTGCAGAAAACTGGTCTGTTTTGATGATAGGGGGTTGGTGTTGGCTTTTAAGCAGAAAGGCTGAATTCTTTTGATTCCTTAAGGGTTGGGATGATACTTGCTTTGTTTTACCTTACTAACAGATACCTTTACACAGTTAATGCATTAAGCAGTAGGATGTCATAACTAGTTAATATACCCACTCCCAGTTAACAGACAAAGTAAAACATCACTCAAGTAGTACTCGGCTTCATGAATTAGGTTACTTTAAAATCTAGATTTCATAAAGATTTAAAATTCTCAATCTGATTGTGCTCTGCATCAGCAAATCAGAATAAAGTGCCATTATTCTATTCCACAGAGCAATGTCCACTTTTCCTCCCTTTTTGCCTTTATTTCATTTACTGGTTGATCATTCCTGTAATCTAATGTAAGAATTAGTATTTTTCTCTGTAGCAAAACAAAATTTGATCATACTGTGTGTGTCTAGAAAAGCCTAAGACTGAAAAATTAAGAAGAATATACCATTTCCCAAAAAATCTTCCCAATTAACTTGAATTTCTGTATTGACAAAAGTAAATATCTGACAGCTTTTACAACCACACTAAAAGTGTACAATGAATACCAGAACAACGTGGGTGACGTCTGCAAGGCCAGGAGACTGAAAAGCAAATTTCTAATCCAAGTGGGAAGCCAAAAATTGGAAAGGTAAAATAACTATCCCACTAAAATAGAGATTTTTATTCTATAAAATTATTCTAAAAATCAAGTAGATGCTGAAGCAAGAGTCAAATTCCCTGAAAATTTAACAAGTTATAAGGTGACTTACTATGATTCATATTAGAAATTACAAGTTAAATGAAATGCCAGGTGTTTTTCTTTTCCCATATGGGTAAATGAAAACATAACAAATACAAAAAAATTAACATACTCCTTTCTCACTGTTTTCTGGGAAGTAAAGTCAATTCAGTATTGCCATTCAATGTCACAGCAGCTCAAAGAACTTGGCAGCAGAAAATGATAAAACTCTGTCAAAGTCTGCAGTGGTTCAACTAATATTTTTTGGAAATACCTTTCCCACTGACTCTGTCAGTAATGTATCCTAAAGATCAGCTGTTTTGAAAAAAAAACTGATGTCTTTTCAAAGGATGGCTTCATTAAAAAATCCAGATATGTGAATAGTATAGAGAAAAATACTGTGTTAAACCCAAATCCTTCTTCAAATCAGCTTCACACTGTCAAAGCCCATTGCATGCACTAGCTTCAGCCCCATGCTGAGCAGTTGCAAAATTAAAAAAAAATTGAGAAGTGCCCCTCTATCTCTTCAGCTACTTTGTCTGGCTTCCTTTCAACAACTGTTTTTCTTGCACTTGCATTCTGTAGGAACACAAAAAATCAACTGTGTGGTCCTCACTGAGGGCTGTGAAGTAAACTCCACGTCCAACTGTTGCCCCACATGACTTACTTGCTTCCTCTACTAAACTAAACCACAGCCTAAAAGTTTCCCAAATTCTTTCTAAATTCAGCTCAGCAGGGTTCACACAGCCTAGATTTTTCTAGGCTTTTCTTACATCAACTTGGTAAAAACAAACAAGACAGCTTAAAAACACAGCAGAGTGACTCACCGGTGGACTGTTAATGATGGACTTTTTGGTTCAACAAACAAAACAAACAAGAAAACAACAAATAAATCACCACACTCATGGGGACACACTTTACTGTCTGATCCATTAAAGGAAGTGTCATTTAGAGCCAATCTAGATAAAGCAGCAGAATTATGGAAACCTATTAGATTTTACATGAGGAGTTTGAGAATTGGAAGGTATTTCAGATCAGTTTGGCCTGGGACAAAACCCAGTTTCCACCAGCACAGTTTGTAGCATTAAAGGTCTGATAGCTACTGTAGCAGATGTATTTCCGCACCCCCTTGACTAAAATAAGAGCATCCCACAGTCATTTCTCTTGCTCTCCCCCATACTGCCTAAAAGATCTTGTAAAAGATGATGTTTTCTTTTGTATGATGACTCAAGTTATTGAGGATGTACTATAAATCCTGTAAAGCAAGAAATGATTGAGCTCTTGCAGACTCAGAAGTTGGTGGACAGTATAGATACATTGTAACTGGCCAAATTAAAAAAAAGGAAACAATCTGGTTCTGCTCACAGTCAATAATAACTCAAACAAAAGCAGAGTAAACCAAGCAGGACGTGTCCTCTCACCAATTAAAGCCTCAATGCTGTGCAGAGGCGAGGGATGAGGAAAGCACGAGAGATGGCAAGAGGAAGAGAGAAGCACAGGGAGACCACAAGCTAAAGGGAGAGCAAAGGACAGGGCAGATAAATTCACCAGGAATGGACATGTACAGCATGGAGAGGAGACGACAGACAGAAGTCCTGGGAAGCAGTGAAGGAGAACAGAAATGGAAAGAAGATGAATTGGGAGGTAGAGACAGTAAATGAAATGCCCAGAGACACACTGGTTTCTTACAGTCATTTATCCTAAATTCTCTTCAATTTAATTAGGAGAGGAAGAAAGCCTCCAAAGTTACAGAGATGTTATGGAACAGAGGCAAGCAAGTAAACATAAGTTCACAAACACAGTAAATGAAAGTAAGAAAGTCACCATCAGCATCACAAAGACTAGACTGGACTTTCTGGGCTTTCACAGCAGTCTTCATACTGTTAAAATCCCCATTAATTTCTATTTTCCTCTTACTATCTGTTACAGTACAAAGATGCAGCCATTGTCTGCAGAACAGCAAACCTAATATTTGCTCTTTGACAGAAACATTCTATACTTCCCAGAGGAAGCCATGTGGTAGGTTTTATCATTAACATTGAACCTGTCCATCACCTGAAAATCATGCTACCTTCCACTTAAATTGTAACAGCGTGAATAAAGGACAGCACATGCACTGTAAGCCTTCTCAGTTTATTTCTGAACTTCAAAACTTTCTAACTGCTATTTACATTGCACAGTAGTTCATTAACTTTCAGAAGCTTAGTATGGGGACTCTAAAAAACATTCAATGCTAAAAAACACGCATAAAAATAATTATGATATAGTAAATCTATTTTTTTTACACAATTATTTGGTATTACTGAGATGCTACTTCACAGGGCTATGCTATAAGACTGATTTATTTAAATCCCCTTTTAAGGATTAGAAACTGTCACAGATATTAACACTTGTAGCTGCACTTATGCAAATTTCTTAAGAAACGGCAAGATGCAGTTTAATCTCTCACCAGCATGTCTAATAGATTTTTTGAATATCAGGGAGATTTTAAGTTTGGCAGCAAGACAAGCTTGCTAGACATGTTTATAAATCTCCTAGCAGATCTGAATCTGCTTAGCTTCAAAAAATCCTAGCTAAAAGCACTGCCATAGTAATTGGTTATATGTCAGAAGATGAAGATGTTCAAAGTACCTTGTCCTTTTAATATATATATACATATATATATATAACAGAAAGTAATATACAAAAATCTATAATCCTCACCATTGCCACCTGTTCTGTTACTCCTCTGTCCCGCTGAGTTTTCAGATTCTTTGTATGGAAATTGAAGAGTAGTATCCAAACTTCGAAAACCTTCTTTGAGAGAGTGGTGCTTGTAGTATTCTACGAGTTCCTTTCAGAAAGGAAAAATACTTCCATTGGAAGTTGAAATCACATACTGTTCAACATTCTGGTGTCCAGCAAATGACAGTTTTATTATGCAAGTAACTTTATTTTATAATCCATCCCATAGAACATTTTTTAAAATATAAAGTAGTCTAAAAACTGACAGCTTTTACATTGCCACTTAAAAAAAAATTAAACCAAACAAAACAAACAACAAAAAAGACACACCAAAAATCAGCTAAGTAAAATCTTTTTATAAGAGTCAACATTTCCTGCTCCTTTAAGCCAGGCTGAGGATGTATTTGTTTTTCTGGAGTCAGGCAGAAGGCAAGGTCAGCTGTTTGCTAAGGATGCAGCAGTAAATGCCTCTGCTTTCTCCAATTTCTTTTGCAATGATAAGTGATGTTTATCTACAAATGTATTTTTTAAGCACACAGATCTGAAATAAAGCACATGGCTTGCACATAAGTGTGTAAGTCAACAGCAACTTAATGTGCAGATGCTCAGATCATGTAAAACTTCCAAGGCAGGGCAGGCCTGGGGGGTGTCAGAAAGTGCACACTGACTGAAAAATCCAGCATTTCACATTCTCCTTGTACCCAATCCAAAAACTTCATCTTTTGTGTGCGTGCGCATCTAGATAAACATTCATAGCTACACACAGGAATATTTTACATATAGATGCAAAAATTCACACATGTAAATATAAAAGAATAGCTGAAATCGTTTATGTAACCAAGAAGACAAGTTACTTGAGTTCCTACTCTAAAGAAGGCAACACCCAACCAAATTCTGACAGCTCATGCTATTCCTTTGCAATCTCCAACCCCTGCCACTGTCTGTTACATTTGAATTAGCCCTAGAAATGTCAATATCACATAGTTTGTACACAGAGCCAGACTAAGATTAAAAGTGGCCAGACGATTCAAAGCAAATGTACTTCAATTGATGCATTCAAATGTGGGATTTCACTCTTCAGAAATGCAAACACAAAGCAATGTATTTACTGTAAATCCTTCACTCCATGCCACTTACTTATATTTAGGTTTCCAAAACCAGAGTTGACCAAGCCAAGCTTAGGTCAAAATTAGGAAATCATACTGTGTTTAATCATTTCCTTGGGGTGGGGAGGGAAGACAAAACAACAACAAACAAACCAAAACAAACAGCATCAGAAAAAAACACCAACATTTTTAGCCTATAACAGCCTACATCAGTGATACCTTAATTCCAGACAAACAAAAATAACTCAAATTATTTAGCCCTGTATCTAGTGCACAAACCCCAAATTCTTGCTAACAGTCTGGAAATTATTTTCTGAACTCTGGAGCACTTCACTCTCCACACTTTTGAATATTCTGAAATGCCTTCTAAGGCAGAGGCCAGTGCTAAGTAAAATCTACACCTGCTTTTATCAGTTTATAATCACAGGCACTCCAAGTAAGCAGAAAGGCCAGGAGACTAAGAACTCTTTGGGCTTTGCTGTTTCAAATCAGCACATCATACAAGCTACAATGTCAGCAACTAAATTGTACTCCCGTACCATCACTGAATATCCAGACATTCAAATTACCAAGGCAACACTGTGCATGATTTGTAAATAAGCAGCATTCAAAGTAGGATTTCTGGATAAATAGAAAACTAATTAGTATTAAACTTTTGTTATCTTTTTGCACAGTGTAAGTCGGTAAGAATTATGTTGTTTGGTAAAGGTAATTAGAATTCCAAATGGACAGGCGTTATTTATTGGCAAAATAAGTAAAATGGTTCCAAAGTGAGGAAAAAGAAAAAAATCCCTTCATGTTACAGATTCAGTTATTTTAAAGCTTAGGTTTTAATACCATTCTTCCATGAAAACAGCTGACTGACAACTGGCCTCTGAAACATGAATTGCACAAATCTCAGTACCAAGCTTACAAAGAGATGAGAAAGGGAAGCAGTCTGTGCCAGCAGGGACGGGGCTCCTCGGGAGTCTGTCAGGGTACCCCGACT
>VZRS01006500.1:0-17462 GCA_013398055.1 Ifrita kowaldi
GAAGGGAAAGCCAGCTTGGTGGTGGGGGTATACAGGGAAAGCACAAGGCTGGGAATGGGACAGAGAAAAACAGAAAAGACAGGGACAAGAAAACGGAGAGAGGAATAGCAAGGGGGTGGGGGGGAAGGGAGCAGAACAGAGATAAAGAACCATAGAATCATTTAGGTTGGAAAAGAACTTTGAGAGCACTACTAAGTCCACCCCTAAACCACTTCACTTGAGTAAAGAGGGGAAGTTAAGAGTAAGGCTGTGAGAGTAAAGCCTGAAGAGCACAACAGGAATTTAAGTATTGGTTTTAAGGGTGGGACAAGCTTTGGTGCTTTGTTTTGGGTTTTTTTCCTTGAAATATATTAGATGATTTTTAATGCTACGCTTTAATATTTGATTTAGGAAGATCCAGGGGTTTGAGGCTCATTTTACTGCAGGACCTTGCTAAGCCCAGGAAAATATGATGGAAGCTGATGTTAGTTATAGGGAATATTTCAGGGTTAGTTCTTAGGAAGATATGAATGTGAATTACCTTTTTCAGTACTGTTACAAGTAATGTTACAGCTGAGATTAGGATTAAGGAACTGAAAAAAGCAGCAGGATGAACAGAAATTAGGGCAGGATGTTTCAAAGTCTGAACAATTCATATTGCTAAACAAAATGAACAGATATCAAAATTATTTCTTTTGTTTTGGATTAGTTATGGTACAAAGGAAGATTGGGGTACTTCTTCGATTTTGTGGTTTATGTGTGTTTGAAGACAGTACCTATGTAAAAAAAAAAAAAGCCTCTTATATTTAACCAGTCACAGGTTCCAGGCTCTGTGAGGTCTGGGATAGAAATTCTTCTCTGAATCCAGCTATGCCAATGGATGATTCTGTTTCTCAGAACTGTTTTCATTACCATGCAGTAGGTTACCTCCTTCGCTAGCAGTATACAGCATCTGTGGGCTTTCCTGACAGACTTGGATTAGGGGGTGCTCCCATAAGCTCCTCAGTTGTCAGTTTGATGAGAGAAGCAACTTCTAGCAAGCACTGGTAGATATAATGTCCTAACAGCAAAGCAGGACTCCTCAGAAAGCAGCTACCCTGTACCTTAATTTGAAGAAGGAATTTTGTTTCTTGCCACTTTCAAATTTAACTTTAGAAGGCAAAACTGAGAAGTTTGGCTAGGCTAAAACCCGTCATGCTATCTCCTTTTCCGTGCTATTTTCTAAAGCTTATTAGAAGAGATCTTTCTTTCCCCATATTTATTTCCATCAAGTTTCTACAAAGGTATAATAGAATTGTGGCTAAGTGTATCCTGTAAAATCAGAGAGCTGAGCCATCTGGGCTATGGCTGCTTCTTAGTAGCATAGCAAATAAGAGATGTGAAAATACTCTGCAAGAAGAAAGCATGACATGAAACAAACATTTATTAAAAAGGACTGTACAGACAAATTAAACAGATCTCACACTGTTACTCCTACGAGGCACAGGAGTAAAATACTTAAAACACAGAAGCCAGTGAAAACACCAGATATTGCTAGAGTACCTAAATACTAAAATGAAAACGTATGCTGGAGGAATTAGAAAACTGTAAAATAAAGGAATAAAGCACTTTTATTTATTTAAAGTGCTAGTGAAGTCTTAATTTCTCGAGTAGTATGCTATTTAAAGTAACACCTCAACGTCTATTCTTTCAAATTTAGATTATGTAAATTGAAGCCACTGTCGGGTTCAGTCAGGGTCCTGTTTAGAAAGCTAGGTTGAATTCAGGAATTGCAAGTATTTAAATTTGCCTTACATTTTCTCTGTAATTAATGGTGTCCTTGGGACTAAAGTTTGGACAACTGATCCACCCCAGCTTGGGTATGAAAATTTCTAGAGCAAAGCATTTAGATACAGTACACTGTTTGCATCCTTTTACAACGAGCTTAGGTCAGTGGCACGTGAAAGGCTTGGGATTTTATTTGGTTTTTTTCTGTTTGGTTGCAGAACAACAGGATTATCCTTCAATGCAAGTGACAAAACAGGAAAAGACCCTGGAAGCCATCTATACCAAGACAATCCAGTTATTTTGTTGTCACTTGGATACCCTTTTAAAAATCGAATGACAAAGACAGGGTTAAACCAGACTTTAGTAATATAAAAGTCTTCTAAGCTTTGAGGAGGGTCTCATTGTAGCTGTAAGAATAAATTTAAAAATAAGAATAAATTTAAACTAAGTGAAGAAGTATCCACAAAGACTTTAGATACAAAGCAAAAAGCCATTGTTGCTCCATGAAACAAAAATGCAGTAGACTTGTGGTAAGAACTGTACTTCAGACAGCTTCCTCTTCTGTCTGAAAAGCAAGAAATCAATATTTCATAATTATTCCTCCAGTCTCTTGAGAAAGTTGCCTGGGAGAAAAGAGCCTGGGGCTGTCATGAGAAAAGTTCTTCAGTTAAAATTCCATCATTATTCCGTGACAGAAAAGAATACTCTTTCCCTGTGAAAGATACTGCTTCNGATGTTTCAAAGTCTGAACAATTCATATTGCTAAACAAAATGAACAGATATCAAAATTATTTCTTTTGTTTTGGATTAGTTATGGTACAAAGGAAGATTGGGGTACTTCTTCGATTTTGTGGTTTATGTGTGTTTGAAGACAGTACCTATGTAAAAAAAAAAAAAGCCTCTTATATTTAACCAGTCACAGGTTCCAGGCTCTGTGAGGTCTGGGATAGACATTCTTCTCTGAATCCAGCTATGCCAATGGATGATTCTGTTTCTCAGAACTGTTTTCATTACCATGCAGTAGGTTACCTCCTTCGCTAGCAGTATACAGCATCTGTGGGCTTTCCTGACAGACTTGGATTAGGGGGTGCTCCCATAAGCTCCTCAGTTGTCAGTTTGATGAGAGAAGCAACTTCTAGCAAGCACTGGTAGATATAATGTCCTAACAGCAAAGCAGGACTCCTCAGAAAGCAGCTACCCTGTACCTTAATTTGAAGAAGGAATTTTGTTTCTTGCCACTTTCAAATTTAACTTTAGAAGGCAAAACTGAGAAGTTTGGCTAGGCTAAAACCCGTCATGCTATCTCCTTTTCCGTGCTATTTTCTAAAGCTTATTAGAAGAGATCTTTCTTTCCCCATATTTATTTCCATCAAGTTTCTACAAAGGTATAATAGAATTGTGGCTAAGTGTATCCTGTAAAATCAGAGAGCTGAGCCATCTGGGCTATGGCTGCTTCTTAGTAGCATAGCAAATAAGAGATGTGAAAATACTCTGCAAGAAGAAAGCATGACATGAAACAAACATTTATTAAAAAGGACTGTACAGACAAATTAAACAGATCTCACACTGTTACTCCTACGAGGCACAGGAGTAAAATACTTAAAACACAGAAGCCAGTGAAAACACCAGATATTGCTAGAGTACCTAAATACTAAAATGAAAACGTATGCTGGAGGAATTAGAAAACTGTAAAATAAAGGAATAAAGCACTTTTATTTATTTAAAGTGCTAGTGAAGTCTTAATTTCTCGAGTAGTATGCTATTTAAAGTAACACCTCAACGTCTATTCTTTCAAATTTAGATTATGTAAATTGAAGCCACTGTCGGGTTCAGTCAGGGTCCTGTTTAGAAAGCTAGGTTGAATTCAGGAATTGCAAGTATTTAAATTTGCCTTACATTTTCTCTGTAATTAATGGTGTCCTTGGGACTAAAGTTTGGACAACTGATCCACCCCAGCTTGGGTATGAAAATTTCTAGAGCAAAGCATTTAGATACAGTACACTGTTTGCATCCTTTTACAACGAGCTTAGGTCAGTGGCACGTGAAAGGCTTGGGATTTTATTTGGTTTTTTTCTGTTTGGTTGCAGAACAACAGGATTATCCTTCAATGCAAGTGACAAAACAGGAAAAGACCCTGGAAGCCATCTATACCAAGACAATCCAGTTATTTTGTTGTCACTTGGATACCCTTTTAAAAATCGAATGACAAAGACAGGGTTAAACCAGACTTTAGTAATATAAAAGTCTTCTAAGCTTTGAGGAGGGTCTCATTGTAGCTGTAAGAATAAATTTAAAAATAAGAATAAATTTAAACTAAGTGAAGAAGTATCCACAAAGACTTTAGATACAAAGCAAAAAGCCATTGTTGCTCCATGAAACAAAAATGCAGTAGACTTGTGGTAAGAACTGTACTTCAGACAGCTTCCTCTTCTGTCTGAAAAGCAAGAAATCAATATTTCATAATTATTCCTCCAGTCTCTTGAGAAAGTTGCCTGGGAGAAAAGAGCCTGGGGCTGTCATGAGAAAAGTTCTTCAGTTAAAATTCCATCATTATTCCGTGACAGAAAAGAATACTCTTTCCCTGTGAAAGATACTGCTTCCCTCCCTGCCCCCACCCCATGGTCCCCTAATACATCATACATATTTTATCTCCTTGAAATAGCTAGAATCATAGAATATTTCAAGTATGAAGGGACCCATAAGGATCATCAAATTCAACTCCCTGCTCCTCACAGGGCTACCTAGCATCAAGCTGTATGGCTAAGAGTGTCACCCGGGTGCTCCTCAAACCCTGACAGGCTTGGTGCCTTGGCCACTTCCCTGGGTCACTGCACCAGTGACCAACCACTCTCTCAAAGAAGAACCTTTTCCTGGTGTCCAGTCTGAACTTCCCTCAGTGCAGCTCCATTCTATTTCCTAGTATCCTGTTGCTGGTCATCAGAGGGTGATCAGCATCTCTTCCTCTGCTTCCCCCCTGTGGAAGTCGTAGGCTGCGATGAGGACACTCCTCAGCCCTCTCTTCTCCAGACTGAACAAGCCAAGTGCCCTCAGCCACTCCTCAGAGGTCTTGTCCTTGAGATCTTTTGTAATCTTGGTCACACCCCTCCTGCAGAACACTGTAACAGTCTGGTGTCCTTCTTGCATTGAGGCATCTCAAACTGCACCCAGTACTCAAGGCCTCACCAGTGCAGTGTAGAGTGAGACAATCAGCTGGCAATGCTGTGCTTAATGCACCCCAGGTTGTCATTGGCCCTTTTGGGAGCCACGGCACCCTGCTGACTTACCTTCAGTCATACTCACTCTCAGCACTGCATGCTATTTGTATGGCAGAAATTCATAAAGGATGTGAAAAATTGTAAATACTAGTACAATTGATGCAAATACAGTATTTAATATTCACTTAAAAAAAAAAATCCAAACCCTAACCTTGTAAAACACAAGAGCACATGAGACTAGTTTAAAAAAGTAAAAATACAAAACTGTTGAACTAAGTTAGTAAATGGTGCATCCTTAAGTATACTTCAGTTCAGAGATCTCCCAAGAAAGAAAGAACCTGGCAAAATAACAGTGAGGTGAGAACAACTATGACTAACCCTACCTATTTCAGAACTGTAAGTCAAAGTTTCTACAAATTAATCCTTCTATTCACACTACTTCTTTGCAAACCATTCACCCACTCCATTGTCACTACTTCTTAAATTTATGTACAACTACCACCAAAGTATGCTCCTCTCATGTATGCACTCTGGGGAAGCCCACATACTGTCTTTTAACTCTGTGCATTTTCCCTTCAACTCCATAGGAATTGCTCTGAACAGGGCACACAGCATGTGGACACTGACATTTAAAATAGTAGAATCCAGTATTTGTGCTACAAAACATGCATAACACACTATTGCCATTTGGAGCATGGAGTCAGACTACCTTCCATTATTGCTATCTCAAAGACCAAATCCCTGTAATTCAGCTAGCAGAATCTGCTCTTTACATAATATCAGGGGCAGGTGGTCCACATTCTGTCTGCTGTTGACAGACATTTATTTGACTATGTAACATTAAAATGGGGGAATATCTCCTGAACCTGGCTTAAGTTTTACAACTATATTCAGTAAATCACTCGTGTAGTTTGTGGCAGACTTAAGAAATTAATGGTGATGTATGGGATTTGGCCAGCAAAATTGCATCATGTGGATTTATTACAGTTGCCAGTGTTTGGCAAAGTTCTGAGCAGAGACTTGGGGCTCCCCTTTTCTTCCTATCTAACAAGCCAAATTCTCAATATAACCACTCTAACATAACAGTAGAGAGAAACCTGGGCTAAAGAGACAAGAATGTGAACAAGCAGTTCCTGCATCCCAAAGTTAGTGAAAGGAACATTTAATACTTGAGATCAATTTAGGCAACAAAGGTGGTCACAAAACTGGGGTTAGAGATGAGTAAATTTTAAGCGCCAGCTCTGTAAGTGGGTCACTGCCATCCTCCCCACTGGAAGAACTGTTGATACACTGCATGAAACAAAGGGAAGACATACAGGGAGTGATCTACTCCAGACGCTAGAGTCAGGGTCCTTCTGGCACACAGGGAACAAGAAAACAAACTGGCCTGAAGTAAAGCTTATTTGAAAATGACCTATTAAAAGACAAAAAAATAGAAAGTTTTGGTTGAGGGAGGACAATGCCACCAAAGCTCATTGGCTCTGGTGAAATACAGAATTTTTAGTTGACACTGTTCCTCATGCATGTTCCTGAACTTTCCTATGTGCTGGTGGAGGATATGTCTGCCAGATTTTGGCTGTAGAAACCAGGAAAAGAAGACATGCAGAATGGCTGATGTGCAGTCTGTGCACATAGCGATCTGAGATATATCATGCCTGTTTCCTGGAGAACCACAGCATGCTGGTTGGCCACAGAGTCAGGGAGGACCACTAATACAGCTCATTTCAGCCTTGTTCTTAAGTCAATCGCTCTTTTGACTGCTGAAGATAATAACCTGTTAAGATATTAAAGCATGACAAATTACATAATTTTTAGAAATTTATACACAGCCAGCACCTTTCCAAGTTTGAAGTCAAGTTTGAGGGAATGGTACAATCAAACTTCAGTAAATCTAAACCCACGTGTGTCATTAATGCATTGATTTTCTATATAACAAATCTCATTTTCCCTGAACATTTCCTGTTTGAAAAGAGTTCCATTGCATACCCAAACCTACCCAGTCTTACGAGATTGGAAAAAAAATTGTTCTTCAGTGAAACAAACAAACAGACAGTCTGCTATTTCAGCACTTCAAATAGTCTCCTGTTATCAGGAGAAAACAGAATAATCTTTTACTAACGTGTTGTGGTAGTCACATTTGGTCAATAGAAATAGCCTGACATTTAGGATACTTGCACAAAGAATTCCAGTTTGTTTAGGAGTACAAAAGATGGAACAACTGAAATGTTAAACTGTAGCACCAGTAACATTTACTTTCCTAAAACCAAATCCTAAAGACTGGAAGGAACTTAGAGCAGGAACATTGTGCTTACATTGCATTTAAATAGAAAACAATGAGACGGTCATACTTGAGTCTGCAATTCAGTAGAGTCTGGGCAAATTTGCAGTTCTACTGGAAGAGCACTGGGACAGGTCACACAGCTTTTCAATCTTCTGGATTTCATTCATCCTGTTTCCTCTTGGGCTTTTTGGGATTCCGAGATCGGCTCTTTGCTTTGCACAGTGGACATATGGGAGCATTCCGATGGATTTGTTGGTGACACGACAAACATGCCTGAAATGCAATTGCAGCCTCTTGTTACAAACATCAAAGTGGCGTTGTTACACGGGTTATTGAGTATCATACTCTAAGTTACAGTACAGAAAAAAACAAGGCTTCTTGCCTTCACAGGCAAACTGGTGCTACATTCTATACAATCTAGGTATGTGGATTGTACAGTAATTTCAGGCCAACTGAAAAACAGGAGTATCTCATTGAATTTAAACTACATTTCCACAGACACATGGTTCACACATGTACCAATAACTTTAAATTCTGTGTTAAATGTTACAGTGATGTTTTAAAGGTGTTTACCTGCCTAATAGCTCACTGAGTCAGAGAAGTTACAGTGATAGCCAATGGCAATGTCACAGAACTTAAGGCAGGAGCAGGTGATTAGATGAATTCCACATATTTAACACAAGGTGCAGAACTCTGCCCTTTTGCTCCATACTGAGTCCTTTAATTCACATTTGACTGAAGCCTATTACTTGCAGAAAGGCTTTTCAATTGCCTAACTACAAATCGTAAGTATAGTACGCTGGAGTGTACCCACATCAGTTTGCCTTCTTAGTGACTCTTTGGAACGTGGGTGGGATGAATACCCCTATGTAACTACTTAGCTCTTCTCACTACAGAAGGAGCTGAGTAGAACTGTCACTTAAGTGCCCGTGGTTATGTTACATTAACCTACATGTTACTCTTGAAGATCCCAAGTGCAGAAACAATCACCTTTCCTGGTAATTTATACCACTGGTAACTTCCCTCATAAAATATGTGCACTGCTTTTAATATGACTCCATATGGCATTAACTAAGAGCTACTACTTTTCCTTTTGCCAAGGTTTTTTTTCTTTCTTACGTGCCTTGCTCCCATGTGAAACACAAGAAGAGGGGAATTGCCTACACCTCTGCTGAGAGTGACTCTTAAGTCCTAAAAGATTCTTGTCCTAAAATATTCTTATCCTTAACCCTTGATGACTGGTGCTACTACTTTAAGTCTACTACTTGCTCTTGTTTTGAACCACTGCAAGGAAAATCGGAATCAGGACACATAATTTTTCCTTTTTGCAAATATTGATCACTTTATAAACACAACGCATTCCAATGACAGAAGAGAAAACCCAGCACATTTCATCTCCTGACCTTCATTGGAGGTGGCTGCTGTCTGAAAGTTGCTGTCTGTCTGGTGTCTTGCTTCCTAGCTACTTGCAGCTGTTGGGCAGCTGCTGCAGCTGCAGCCAGAGACTCTGGGATGGGAGGCTCCTGTGGTTCTGTCTGCCATTCTGCTTTCTGCTTTTCAAAGTAGCTAGACAAAAGAATAACAAACAAAAAAAGTAACCACCTTCTGGAGTATTTCATTAGTCCGTAAAGAATATTTGGTGTTAAAATACAGTGGATCACATTTCCCTATCATGTTCCTACACTAGAGTCAAACTGCCAAATTGCCTACACATAAACTAGTTCATAAATAGAATATGTGGTATTTTCTTCTGCATTTTTACACTTCAGCCAGATTCCAGACCATAAGCTTCTAAGGCATCTTGATGTACAACTGGATATAAATCTAGTAAGATGAAAAATAGACAACATGTACAGAAGAAAAACAGAGAACAGCTTCAGATGAACCTCTGTCAAACAGTTTTTCTATCTTATTCTGTTAAAATTAGTAACTTTTGTACACAATAGATTAATACATTCTTTGTAGTGTCCAGGTGTTGGAATGTAAAACAACATTTCTATAGAAATACAAAGGAAATCTTGAAAACTGTGTGCCTGTTAATTGTGCTGGGCATTAAGAGAAATATATGCCTATCAAAACATCCCTTGTGTTTAAAACTGATCTGTTAAACAAAGGCCACTGTTCTTTGAATTCTGTCACTGAGCTAATTCTGTCACTCTCCCCTGCCTAGGTTATACATAAAAATGAGACTGTGATTCATTATCCAAATCTATTCCACGTATCAGGGAAACTTACTTGTTGACAGTCACAGGTACATGGCTAAATGCCACTGCCGTGTACAGGCAGCAAAAAGTAAAATTCTGACTAGCAGCAGCACAAGCCAACTGAAGAATACTTGGTTTGTATCCCTCTCTTGTATTGCCTCCTAGACAAGTAATTTTCAGGGAAAAAAAAAAGGATAAAGCAACATATAGTATAAAACCTAGAAGGCCAACCACCCTTGAATGTTTGCATGTGGTATGTAGAGCTTGCAGCTTGGAGTAATTTAAATTTAACTTGGAACAAATTCAGACTGAATGTTATCAAATACATGTGCTCTATGTATTTGATTACATTTTTTTGTTAACTTTTGTTTTTCATGCTTACGTCTTGGGTTCTTTTTTTCCCACCTACCAACAAAAGTAAAATGAGAAAATGACCAGAAGAATTGAGAGAAAGCATAAAGCCAGATAATGTTTGCTTTGGAGACTTACTCAAGGGACAGTTTCTCTTCCTCTTCACATAGGTCTGGCAGCCTCTGCAATCCCAGAGTCATTCTCAAGGCATCTACGTGCTCCTTTAGGGGCTTGTACTCCTCATGCAGGCGGCGAGTAGATTCCAAGAGCTTGTTAAGATCATTCTCAGACTGCTTGATAGTGTTCTCCATCTGAAATAGGAGGTTGGGCATGTTTTTAAAGAACTGTTCCTCTCTGACTGATCCAGAGACCATATCAGAAAGGAGAGATTTTTCTCACTCAAGTTAGAAGAGATTCGAGACAATGCAGTAGTAAAGCAAAGACTTAAAAGTATTGGGAGGATGAAAAATGGGCAAAGGAGAAGCAACAGAAAGTGACATATGAGACGCATTTTTCATTTTACAAAGGTGCACTCAACCTATATGATCTTCTGAACAACAGAAAAAGCAGAGACAGGCTACAAATAAAGTCAGCAAATGAGGAGCTACCGAAAACTCTCAAGAGACATTAAAAAAGAACTTAAAGTAGTATAAACTAATTCTCTGTGTTTCTAAGATACCTGAACACTGACTGGTAGAAGTTAACAAGCAAGCTAAGGAAAGGTTTCTGCTTCTCTTACTGCAGTAAGTGGGAAAAGCAGCAGAGAAAAAATCTGACTGGAAAAAGAGGGGAGGATGAAACAGAGGCTGAGGTTATGCAGCTGGACAGGGGAACAGACATTTGAAGTCATAAATAAATGCAGCCTGCACATCCAGTTCATAGCTTGTACTTTTTTACTTGTTGGAGCTTTTTTCTTCTGGTGCAACACAGAGATACCTTCAGAGCTAAAAACCCCATGTAAGAGCCCTAACATGACATTAAAAATGTATATAAAAATATATTCCCTATTTAGCCCCTCTAATTGGCTAATCTTCCCTGTTTATAAATTGGTTTTTCTCTTATTTGAATTAATTCCCTTCAGGCTGGTGCTTCTTGATGTTTGGTGATTCCACTCAGTGATGGTCAGCTCTTACTATGAACTTAACAAATACTATGTATTTTCTCAAAATCTCTTAGTCCCACCTACTTGCCAAAGTTTCTGTTTCTGGGTGCTAAATGAGAAAAGACAAACAGGAAGAACTGTTTGCTACAGGACAGCTGGAGTGATACTATTGTGGCTACTGGTAAAGTCACAGCCACGGTAGGCTCGGTTATCTATGCTCTCAGTGCAACAGCTTATTATGCCAACATTATAAAATATCCTGCCCTAAAAAGGGAAAAAAAACTATCCTGAGGTAACTGTACTTTGCACTCTTTGTAGGATCTTAGGATGGTGTTGTAAAGTCCTTATTATTGAACCAGTGACAGTTCACTCGTGCACAATTCCACAATTTGTGGAATGATTCATATCCAGCTGCGTCTTAGTCAGACTGTCTGCAGCTGGGCTGTTGCATACCACGTTAATGTCAGCATGGATCAGTCGCAGCTCCTCCACGTGGGCCATCTTCTCTTGCAGCAGCAGGTCCATTTCCTGTTTATATTCTTTCAGGTGCCTCTCCTCAGACTCCAGGGCTTCAAATTCTGCTTTCAGTCGTGCCTTTATTTTTTCCATTTGCAAAGTCTTATTCCTGAATCCCAGTGATAATTAAAAAGATAGAGAGACAACAGTAAGTCACTGAAACATATTTTTGCGAAGTGTCATTTTATATGGGATTAGATAGATGAAAGAAGGCAATAGCAGCAATACACAAGAGTGAGACTAAATGTGTCTGAGAGAAGGTGAGGTACAAGGAGAATACTGAATCCTAATCCCAGCTCTTTTGCTGAGCTTTTCAGTGGTAGGAGAATTCTTGCACTGAATTATGAAATTAATAGAGTGTTGTCAGGTTTTAACAGAGCATGGCAGGAGAGTCAGTCACTTGGACAATTAATTATGGCTACGTATTCCAAGTGTCAGAGCTAGTAATATGACCTGGGTTCCTCCCTCTGTCACTTCAGGAGTTTATAAAGCTGTGAGAGACAAAAACAGTATCATAAATAACTTCTATAATAGGTGCTCAGAAGCGGGCGGTCTGGGCAGGGATAATATGAATGAAGGAAATTTAAAACACAACAATTTAAAAAGTCCTGTTTCCTCTCTTGTATTTATGACGTGTCTGCATCTCTCATCAGTAAATTAACTTTCATTCTCTTTTATCTCCTCTCAGTCAAAACACTGAGTCTTTAGGTATTTGCTTAATTTTATGACTAGGTTATTTCTGTGGAAGTATTTAATGCATATAAATAAGCATGTGCCTATATGTTTGGATTGTGGGCATACAATTGTTTACTGAAAACAGTATTCTCTTGACTACAAATTATATGTATTTATCTATAGATACAGATATGGATACAGATATCAGATTCCAGATTCAAAATCAGATTCCTACATCCCTTCAAAATCCAGCTGCCTTTAATACATGATAGAGATCAACTACACAAATGGACAAGTTCTTTGATTTTGATCATGAAGATTTCTTTCCCCTCTGTAGAATACATGGAATGCAGATTAAAGTAAAGTCGCTAAATCTATCAAAGGTGAATCTGTAAACATAAGAATTTTTCATGTTTTATTTTGAAGGAAATTCTTCATAGAATGCAAGCTCCTTTAAAAAGGTTTGGGAATCAACAGGTTTAATTGATCAGATTTTGTTAAAGGTGACTCAAAATAGACATCAATGTTGCAAGTAGCACTGGTTTCTTGACATCGTTTTTTTTTAATTTAAAATACATTCAAGCAACTTTTTTGATACTTCATTGTAAAGCTAGTAACATCACCTTTGCACTACCTTATGCCACAAAATAATAGGAAAAATCTGTTAAGTGCAGTTTATATGTGACCTTTGAATATGTGATCAGAAAACTGAATGGACTGTAAATTTCCAAATACCACTCTCACTGAAAAAAAAAATTTAAATTAAGTGTTACAATAATTGGACCACAAATTGTAGTAGGCCATACTTAGATCTGTATTTTAAAACAGAGCCTGTCTACCAGTTGAGTAGAAAATCATTGTTCTTACACTGTCACATCTCTTTCTACAAGTAGTTTGGGGACACTAGACAGACAAATATTTTTGCTTGATCTTTGTTTACTTTTGTGGTATTGTGTGAAGAAGGCTGAGGCCCATACTCTGCTGCCTAATTCACTTCTTCCATGGATAAAGTGTGCATCTTAGAGATTCTGTAACCAGCCAGAAGTCCCTGTGGTCACCTGCACGCACTGCTGACGGTAACGCTTTCATTGCCAGCCCTCTCTCCTCTCTCTCTGGTAGCACCTCTCTGGCTGTCATGTCCCAAAACACTTCCCATCGCTCCGGGGTTACCCAGGCAGCATGCCTTCCACCTCCCAGCTACATTCAAAATCACTGTCCTCTCTAAGGTATTTTTACGTATTTAACGTAACGGCTTTTGGATACACCACTTCCTACTAAATAGACAGCTCAGGCCCAATCCTGAAAATCGGTGCCCTAAGCCAAGGAGTGAAAGGAAACGCCCTACCTAAAGTTATGAAGAATGTCCCCGATGCGGGCACGTGCCTGGCTTTTTATGAGCCCCTCTTCCAAAGCATCCTACAACTCACCCTATGAAGGACGCTACATACAAATTCCTGTGTTCTGCATTGCATGAACCGCAGCCCGAGGCAGCTCCGGCCTTGTGGCAGGAGGGAACAGCAGAAAAAGCCTCGGTCCGATGTGTCCCCAGCCCCAGGCGCCCCGGGCGGCAGCCAGAAGCAGCAGGTAGGGAGATCTCCGCGGGGTGCTCTCGCTCGCCTCCCCGTCTTCGGCCGAAGGGGAGGGCAGGGCAGAGAAGCCGCTAAGGCTCAGCTGCTCCCCTCTCGTCACCCACACGGATCCACCGCTCCCCGGCGGGCCCTAACGCCGCCGTCCGCGGGGGATGGATGGATGCATGGATGGATGCATGGATGGATGGATGGATGGCCGTCCTGCACTCCGGTGGGGCTCGGCCGGTGCCAGCAGCGCTGCCCAGCCCTGTCCTGCCCGAGGGCACGTCCGCCCTCGGCTTTGCGTGTCAGACTCTGCTTTCCTTGCCACCTCCCTTCTTTCTCAGCCCGACAAGGCTCCTGCCCGGGAGTGGGGCAAAATAACAGATTCAAGACACAGAGCTTCATGAATATGAAATACTAATTCAAAGGACTTATAAACAAACAAACAAACAAACAAACCCCTACGACACCCGCGGCCCGACACTACTCCCCCCAGCTGCGCTGGGGCTGCTCAGTCCTTCCCACCCGCGCACTCCGCCTTCTCGTGTTATCACTCAGGGCTAGTGCTCTGGAAATGCACGACCATTACCGCCCTTCACTACGCATTCCAGCGGCGATTCCCAGCAGCGGATGCTCCCTCCCTGCTTAGAAAAATGCATTTTCTGCTCTCATCGTAAACCCAGCGGTAGTTTTCTTTCCCTCAGTAGCACAATAGCTACTTCCAGATGGATGTAACTCCTCCGCTCCCCGGAGGAAAAAGCTGCTTCATGTAACGGATGGGGCACAAAGCAAACATACCTGATCTCCTTGATGCTCTCGAGTTTGCACATTATTTCTTGCTCATCTGCCATGCTTTTTACTCCCGATTTACACCTCCGGTGAAATGTGCAAAATGCCAGGGGGAAAAAAAAACCGAAACCAAACCAAAACAAAAAACCATACAATAGACACAATGTAGTCACCCCCTCCTCGCATATGGGCTCTGAGCCTGTGCGGCAGACTCTAGTGGGAGCTATGGGACTTAGAGTCCAGGTTCCTATTGCTGCCCAGGCAGAGGCTGCAGAAAGACTACAACACCCACAAGGCAGAGCAAAGCGTGCCTGCCCTTCTTCCTGCAACTACATTTTAAATCAATTTGTCACACCTCATTATGTTCAAAGGTTGTTAGGAGTGCAGAAAGAGCAGAAGGCTTCCTTCTGAGATCTGTGCAATGTTTAGCATTTCGTTAAAATATGCCCTAAAAGACTGTTGATGGGTTCATGATTTTGATTAAAAGGTTTGACAAAAAGGCATGCTGTAGTCATTACTACTACAATGCTGTTTTCTCCTGGATGCTCTGAGTTTTCTACTCAATGCTCTAATCGTTCACCAAATCAAATTTTTGCAATTTTCTAGAACAGATAATGAATAAGCAGCAGTTGTGAATAGCAGATGTTTTGTGAATAGAAGATGTTTTAGTTATTTTCTCCATTATTTAAGGACTTTTCCCTATATTGTTGTGTTCTTCAAATAAAGAAAAAGGTAAATGAAGGAAAACAGTGATAGCACCAGCACCCTCTTCATCACGCTACAGCTTTTATAAAGAAATTAGAGTATAAAAGGTCTGATCCTCATGTAATTTGAGTCAATTGCAAACTCTTGCTGCCTTAAAAATTGAAGATTGTAGGATTGAGCCCTAAGTGAGCTGTGTGCTCAAAGGGGGCAGGCTTCTTTGATGCATGATTTAAATAGATGAACTAATTGGTTTGAGGGGGTAGAAGACAAGTTAGCTACAGTCACCCAGTGAATCTTGTTGCTAAGACAGTGAGGGAGTGAGAGCAGGCAGGGTGAGGATAAGAGGGAGAGAAGGAAAATGCCCTTGAACAGGAGTGATGAGAATCCCAGCCTACTTTTGCACCATTTATCCATTTTTTTAAATTTCTGGTTTTACAGGCTAAGCTAAAAGGTTGAGGGCAGAAAATGAAACTGCAAGTTCAACTTGTTACTTTAGTCTGCTTTGAATGACATTAAGAAAACCACTTCACAGTGTTATAAATTAGTTGGAATTTCTAAGGAAGTAAACCTACCCGCAAGCAATTATTTTTCTCCCCATGTTTAAAAAAAGGAGAGAAAATATTACATCTCCACATTTCAAAGCACTTCAAAATGCTCACAAAGTTTGATACTTGCAGTCCCAGCACATACAAATTGGTAGCATTCGACTTGTGCTTCATGGCTTTGGTCAAGCGTTTTAATGTCTGTGTTTCAATTTTTCTCCTAGACAAAGTGGGTTAGACAGTTCTTTATATGATCTGAAATCACTGCACTGATATGTATTATCTATTCTGGTGCTATTTACAAACTTTGATATGTGGGATCCAAATAACGATCAGGTTTTCCCAGCATGCAGATTAGATTTTTCAAAGAAAGCTAAAGGACTTAAGCACTAAACTGACACTGAAAAAATATTTCAGCTGATCCTGAAAAATTCAACCTTGTTTCTATTTGATCCATTTTAAACCAAAAACTAACAGGCAGACAGATTTCAAAACAACTTGCAGTATTATGCAGAATGAAACCAAGGCTAAAACACTCCCCTACTTCATTGAGCACAGGATTGAATTTTTGTGCAAAAAAAAAGCTGCTTCCATTTAACAGTCTAACATCAGTCCACACACATTAGCATTATGACAACAAATCTAGTTCAGAACAATTCCAACTGAAAGAATGGGGTTTTTTATCCCTAGATGATCATCCCAGCTACAGCAATTAATTCTACAAGTCTGGATGTAGTGATGCAATGTAGGGCCCTTATAACTGGACTATTAAATATTAATATTCTAACTGCACTTCCAAAAAAGTGCAACATGTTTTATGAAACACATAACATTTAAAGAAATATTAGAGATTAAAGACTAGTGGACAAGAGCCCCTAATAAAACACACCACAGAACTGAACTTGGGTTAATACACTGCTGTTTTAGGTACTACCATAAGCAGAATGTGTAGCAATGTTGTAAAACCTAAATATCAGAAAATGAATGACTCAAAGTGGTGCATCCCAAGTTGTGAAATTTGCTTTAAATTACTGAGTTTCTTAAATGGAAATATATTCTTTCTGTATCGCATTGGGGTTTTGAGCTTTCAAAATATATTCTTCCCATTTGCCAGATTTTTTCCTATGAGTGGGTCACCCCAATTGCACTGGTATTTAATATTTTAAGGGAAAGCTGGTATTGGTTTCAGAATGCTTTGGGAAGCTGAAGGTAGTCATCAGCAACACTGAAACTGATAGGAAGCAACTACATGCTAGCCCTGAGAGCTTCAAAGCATCTAGTCTTTAAATATCAATGTTTTAAGCAAAACCTAAAGTGTTTGCAAATTTTTGTTAATCCTGTGCCAGAGCATCCTACCTAGCTAAAGGTTTAAGTACCTGCATATGTTAATCTTGGCCCATCCCAAAGGTAGGCCTGAATATACCTGCATTTGGTCACGTCCCTTATTTCATCCTCTAACCCCGTGACCTGCAAAACTGGGAAAACACAGTATTTTTATAAACCGCTTGGCACCCATCTGCCCTCCCTAAGCCTCCTCCTCCTGTTTCAGCAAGGGGATCGGATGTCCCTAGGGAACAACGCCAAGGGAAATTGTCTCCCTTTTCCCATTCTCTTCCGGAGCCCGACCACACAACCACCTCGTGGCTTGCTCCCACGACTCGGTCCTCCCCAGCGCTCAGCCGGCAGTGCCCGAGCTCCGTGCTCCGCGCCCGAGCTCCGCGCTCCGTGCCCGTCCCCGCCTGCAGCGCCCTCTGGCGTCGGAGGG
>VZRS01006500.1:17491-42212 GCA_013398055.1 Ifrita kowaldi
GGCAGCCCCGGCGCGGCCTTGGGCCGCCGTCCGACTGCGCTCCGCTACGGGGGACGGCGCGGGGAGCGCCGCTGGCACGGGGATGCTCCCGCCGCTGCCCGGGGGTGCCCCTGCCGCCCTTCGCGCACCGGGAGCGGCGGTGCTTGGTCTGGCGCGTCCCTCCCCGCTGCGGGGCGGCTGCCCTTGGTTGCTGCCGCCTGCCCCGCAGTAGCCGCATGCTGGGCGAGGGGACACGAGGCCTTCGCGGGGACCCACTGCCAGCGTCCTCGCACAGCCTGCGGGAGCTTGCTCTGAGCCCGCGGGCTGTTCTGGCAGGGCAGGTGAAACGGCCTGGACAGTTGGGTACGGAGACGGGAAATTATCCTGGTGTCATTTAGTAATTTAAAGAGACAAGGAGAGATTGCCTAGGCTACGTTAGCACGCTGTTTAAGAAGATGTTCAGTGTCTGAACAAAAGAACAATGCAAGAAACTTGCATTAACGAAGAAAGGTAGTGAAATAAGGAAATTAGTTTTGTAGAAGATACCTGATGATTGCAACTTGCATCCTTCCATTTTGCTTTATAATGCAACTGTGAATAAGGAACTGCTCACTCATGCAGTATGCTTGAGGTTTCAGATACTTTTTTAATCAGTTCATTTGAAAATGTTATTTTTCATAGCTGTCTGCTTTTCTAATTGTGATTAAATAATTTGGAAATTATATTTCACGAGAGGCATATACTTCACAAGCTAGCGATACAGTAAAATTGAAGAAAAAGCTATATTGTGTCTTCTGATAGATGTGAATCTGAATTGTTTTGAGTTTACTGAGATACGTCTGATATTGTTTTGCTTTTTTTTTTTTTCATCTTGCAATGTGTTGCAGTGATTAGCATGTGTGCCATAAATGGGAAGTAAGAATAGGAGGCATATTAAAATGCGGGTCATTTATGAACTTCCATTATGCATATCAGTAGTTCTGAGTGCTTGGGAATATGCAGCATTCCAGGTCCATCTGATTTCTTATGCTTGGTATGTTTGTTTATTGAAATGGAAGAGCCTGTCAAGTAGGGGTTTTTTTTGTATAGGCGGTATCCTTTGTTGATGAGATATATCTTTTGCTTGACAGATGTTATAACTGAACTGTGGTATGTCGGACTGGAAGGTGTATTTCGCAAGTTTGGCTGGTTCCACTGATAAAATTATTTTTGCTTCTTAATGGAAAAATGGGTTAGTGGGAATTTCAAGGTCATCTTCAAATATAGAGTAATTTAACTGCCTTTGGAATATGTCTTTTCTTCTTCAATGTCGCATGTTTTCCATATATCAGTCCTGTCGCTGTTGACATTTTCTGGATCTGTTTGCCTTCTAAAATAATCTAATGTTTAGCAAGTTTTAAGAGAAGCAATCCATAAAGCTTCCTAAGTCAATTTCATTTGAATGATCACAATAAAAATTATTTTATGTAAAGAAAATCTAACTGCTAAATCTAAACCAAACCCGAATTCATTGTTTGGAAAGAATGACAAGAAAAAGGGTTAAGATGGATGAATGAATACCAATTACACTTTATATGCTGATGAACTAGTAAGAAAGTAAATTCTTAGTGTCAACAGCTGTGACTTAGGTAAGTTCTGGCTTTCTGTTCTTTGATCTTTCTGGAAGCCTTTTCCAATGCAAATTATTCCATTGTAGACATCTGCTGGTTTTGACTTTCCTAGCCACTTTACTGTTTGCAACTGAAATGTCGTTTTGTTGAACACTTACAATTGTACTATAAATCTGTGAATAATAGAAGTAAAACAAATTGCTTCTATCACTCACAATTTTTTTACTGTTTGAATCAAGAGCAGAAGCACTGGGGCTTTTGGGAATAAAGCAGGCAATATCTAAGTTCACTTATGAAAGTAGGGCTTGGAGATGTGAAGAAAAGCAATTTATAAACTTGGAAGAAGTTCCCAGGTGTTTCTACATTGAAAATTAGTTTGATATATTGATTTGTCCATCTCATGATGTGAAAAAAGAAAAAATTAAAAACCCAAATGGCTGTAATGCTACATATCCCTGAGAATGCTGTCCTCATTTGCATCATGGAATCTGCTAGACATAAAGGGCTTTGAAGAGCCATATTTTCATGGCTGGACAAATACATACTTTTAAATATATGAACATTTTTTTTGTAATTTTATTGTAAAAGGCTATTTTTTTGTAGACATTATAAATTAAAACCTTGTTTGAGCAATAATACTGGTATTTTAAAAATGCTTTACTATCTGTTAATGTGGGGTGGTTTTAGTTTCCTGTGAACTGTCCCTTTGTGTTGATAAGCTATATTTTATATTATATTTTCATGGTATCACAGATAATTCATCTGGAAATAAGAATACCATGACCACCTTTACAGATCTAGGCCATCTGGTGCCATGATATGCAGTATTGTGTTAGATATATTTCAGAGTTGGGAAACATATTTGGAAGTGCAGAGCTAAGCAATATAACATCTCCTAAGATGTAGTTTCATTCTTCTGAGGTGACCGATTTATTCATGAGACTGGCCATAATAAGCAAAACTCTTCATTAGCTGGCAATTTTGATTCAAATACTTATGTTGTATATTTCAATAAGTACTTCAGCTAAGTCTCTTTGAGTCGTAAAGGTAGCTATTGTATTTAATTTGCTTACATGGGGTATTTTTGACATGGCTTGCTAGAAAGCAGATTGATTTACCATGTCAAAATAAAACCTAGGCTTTACATCATTTGTTATAGGCCTCTTCCAGAATTTCATTAGGATGTCATTGTACAGTACAAATAAAGCCTTTTACAAATCCCAGCATAGGCCAAGTTGCTTGTTTGTTACATAGTCAGAATTTAAGAGCCCCTTGTTGCATTCATTCCATCTGGAGAGAGACCCGTCATCAAGATTAATATCTGTTCTCATTAGCTGAGTCAACTTCTATTTTAATTGAACGCTATAACAGCGGCAGAGTATCAACCTTAGGTTAAAGCCAAAGGTTTAGACTCTTATATTTAGTGAGGACATCTACAAGAAGTATGCACTCCTTTAATGAGCCTGCAGACACCTCAGCCAAATCACATGAAGTCAAAACTAAGTCTGACAATTTCAAGCTAAAACCACATGCTATTGCCCCCTCTGATGCTATGCTTTTTCTTTTGTTTTAAGATCAAATACTAGTTTCCATCTCTTTGCCAAGTCTCTCCCTTTTGTGATTTCTTGGTTGTCCTGATTTAAAAAACAAACAAAAACCCCACCCCTAAAACAAAATAATCCATCACACCAAAAAACCCTCCTCCCTCAGGTCTTGCCCATAGGTAGATCTCCCTTTAGAAAGGAAGTGATGAAGTTGCTGGAGCATAGGGATTTGCCGTGTTCATTTTCAAAAGCAAAGTGGTAGGCTTTTTCTCTTGTCTTCTTGATGATGACTTTCTGGCTTCTTCACCTTGGAAATGAGCAGTGTTGCCATTATATGAATAAAGGAATCTTAGCATAAAAGAATTAGTTTGCATTGGGCCTCCTTCAGGAGATCACGTAGTCCAACACCATGCGTAAGGCAGACTTAATTAGCCGTGGACTGACTTAATTAGCCAAGGACTGACTGACCTTTGCAAAAGCAAGGTAACTGGAGTGAAAATACAAAGTCACAAGATGCCTTCAGGCTCCTCTTGCAGTTTTCCACAAAGGTATGGTTTGATGCTTACTGAGTGAGGTGTCTTTCTCTGCTTCAGGCATTTTTTTAGTAGTTTATAAGGTGGTTGTTTCAGTTTATCAGAAAGCTTCTGTCCTAACAGGTAAGTACATCCTGCCTCTTGTTGGATGGCATAGCATGTGAGGGTCCATCCAGTATATTGAGGTTTTTAGAAACAGAATACCGTTTGTTTTTCAGATTTCTCAAAGATTACTTCTGGATGCGAATTTTGGTTAAAGGAACATTTGGTTTGGTCTGTCAAAGTAGTGTTCTAAATTTTCAATTACAAATAGAATTAGTGTAAGTTAAGATGATAAGATGCATCGCACCCTTGATGTGTCTTTGACTTAGCTGCAATCACAACTTTTTTTTTCTCTTTGCAGAGCATTAATGAGTCATTTATATCTGCAGAGTAGGTAGTACCAAATGGCCTCCTATCAGAATGTGGATTAGGAGAACTAGTGTATTCCTTTGGTCACAGATCCAAATAAATCATCTCAGTTTATAAGGAACTGCCCACAAATAAGCTTTAAGGAGTGACGTGTCTGCTCTTATTTTATGTAATGTTGTCAACTGAAGTGTAAATGTTGCCTTAGAAGGGACAACAGACCTTTCGAGTAGCAATAGCTGTAGCTCCTTAAGATAATTAGAAAGGGAAGATTGGTGGAAAAAGGGTACTATATATTATTGTTAGAACACCTGTTTTAAATGTGTGTTTACTGTATAATTATTTCCTTTTTTTTTCTGTCTTAGGAAGTATGATTAACTACCTAATGCAATAGAAATACTCCGTTTCCTTCCCTTCAGACTTTATACTTGTCTTGTGCTCCGCACTACCTGTTCTTTCTAGGTTGGGTTAACTCTAAACAGGAATCATGTATCTTAAGAAAGAGCTAAAATGCTGCTTCCTCTATTTATAATTTCAGCTATGTCCATCCTATCCCTTTGAATTCATACCTAGTGTGACAAAATCAGTGAAGTTTGAGGCAATGTGCTTAAATTTTGTACTACTTTTGTATTTCTCTTCAGTTCACACTTGGTTTGTAGTTCACAGAATTATAGAATATCCTGAGTTGGAAGGGATCTACAAGGTTCATCAAAGTCCAGCTCTTGTCCCTTCACCCCAGGAATCCCACGATGTGCTTGAGAGTGTTGTCCAAAGGCTCCTTAAGCTCTGAGACTTGGTACCACGACCACTGCACTGGGAAGTCTGTTCCAGTGCCTGACCACCCTCGGGGAAGAACCTTTTCCTAATATCCAGCCTAAACTTCCCTTGTTGACTACTTTACAAGCTATTTCAAGTTCTCTGTGTGACATGCTTGACACAGCTTGCTTTTATGTATAGTCCAATATGCATATCAGTGAGCACTTAAAATATTTGCTGAAGTAAACTTGAAGTACCTCAAACATTGAGGTGTTACTGTAGTTTGTTAGAACAATTTTTCAGTTTAACGAAGCTCCACAATATGCTAGGAGTGCAGTAAAAATGGATACTTTCCTATCAAGTTTTCTATTCTATGGTATTGTTTCTGTCATATGGTTTGAGTTAAATCCTGTAGTCATCATCAAAGCAAAATGACTTCTTGGCAAGTTTAGATTTGGTAAAAGCTGTAGATCTGGGCCAAGGGATTAATTGCATATTTGCGCAGCAAAGGAAACCTTGTTTTATTTAATGTTCCAAATCTACTGTGACCCTAGTATTTCATAGGTTTTATTTTGGGTTTTCAGAAATAGCCATGATTTCTCCAACTTAGAGCTAATTAAAATGCTGGATCTTATTTCCCTGGTGTCTGTTGATAGGTTCGTGTTTCTCTGTTCTGGGTATTTTCTAAAATGGTCTCTAGGTTAATTTCTGAATCCTTTATAAAAAGTTAACCTCTGAAAAGTGCCACAGATGTTCAGTCATACTCTTGTCAATCCTGCAGGGCAAGCACCTAGTATTTGTGATGTACAAATGTACAGTTTGAGCAGAGTTAGAAAAATGAAAATCTGAGCACCTTCTTTGAAGTCTTATTTCTGATGAAGCAAAGTAATTTGCTTTTCTATTTGGTTTCTTGCTTGTTATCGGGAGGTTGAGCATAGTAACACACTAACTCAGTACAATTTCTGCTAAGCTGAATGAGGAAGTTTTCATCAAGGTCAGCCAAAAAAAAAAAATCTAAATTTGAATCCTGTGGCAACTCAGTTGGAAATATGGGATGTTCTTCTTAAGGTTGTTGGATTGGGGTTTTTTTAGGTCGTGTTCACTAGAAATGCAGTATTTAATCTAATTTTCCTGAAATAAAAAGACCATTAAAAGGCAGAGTTGTGCTCATTACTTTTCACAGCCTGGGAAGTAAGAAGTGGCTCTTGAATTTAATTCAGCTGAATGTCTTGTCATTGCTGAAGGATACTGTCACTCTCTGATGTCTGGTTCAGTAATCCAGCCAAACACCAATAACTTGCATTCAGCAATGTTGAAAAGGAGAGTGAGAAACTTAGGTGCTTGGGGTGGTAGTTGCACAATTATTTCCTTGCATGACAATGCTTATATATTTTTATCTACCATGATGGTTCTTTCTTGCCTTTGTGTTGCAGGTGCAATTATTTTTTTGAGGTGCACTGTAAACTTGACCTATGTTTAAGAAACAAACTAATTCCTCCCTCAAAAACATCCCACCCAATCTCCTTTCCAGCTGCCCTGATGAGCCCATCAGCTTCTTCACATTCTAGGGAGTCATGAACAAGTGTAGGTTCCTAGTTAATTAGGTGTTTTGGTGAAGAGTCTATGGCATGATTTCATGAATTTAGGTTTTCATACCCACTCAATGATATTCTCTTGATGTTTGAAAATTACTTGATCTGCTGACTCAGTGGCTTACTTTACATCATTGGCAGTGCCCTGCATTTCCATAGTTCTCAAACAGCATTCATAACTTCCTTGAACTGAGCCAGCTGTGGCAAAGGGATTTCAGGAACAGTGGGCTAGAGCTTGGTGAGGAAGGAGAACAACCAAACTTCTAAGTGTTTGCGGCATTTGGGAAAGAAGAGCTCTATTTCACTTTTCTGAACTGATCTGTGAAATGCATTAAGTGATACGCTGACAGAATCAGAACTTAGGTGTATATGTATATATGGGCATATCTGTCTATCTGTATTTATTTGTGTGTGCATATGATGGGTTTTTTCCGTCACTGTTCAGTGTAGACAAGACACATGCAGGCCCAATAAAATCAGAAAGGTAAAGCCTAGTGGTATTTCTAAAGTAATTTCTAATTCTATATATTCTGGTGTATGAATTCATTAAATTCAGCACTCTGCACAACTGAACTTTTCCTACCATTACAAGTGTTCCATCAGCATTTGTCAAGAAAGAACATCCCCTTCAGGGTTGGGTGGTGGTAACGATTACATTTATCTTAACTGGTGAGTCAACACTGAAAATCTTCCTTTGTCCTTTGCCTCTGTAATAGAAGAGTGCTAAGTCACATTCCTTATTGTTCTTTTCCAAGGATGGTTAAGGGAGGGAGAGAGACAGATGGAGAAGCAGAAATGGCAAATTTGTTTTTCTTTTAAAATATTTTATCTGAATTGACTCAGAAAAGAGGAAGCTTCTAAATAAAATTTATTACTAACCATAGCTAGCAGGCTGTTTTTCAATTGCTGTTTCAATATTAATTTCAAGAACAAGGTGTTCAGTGCTGGTGTAAACTGCTAATATTATACTTAAGATTTAATGTATATTAGTGTTTTATTTCAGAAAAGTCATAGTGAGTAAAAAAAGTAAAATATTTTTCTTGGTATTTTACTGAGTTTCACTTGATAAAAGACTGTACAACATTAGGCCTTTGTGTAAATTTAAGGTTTTTCTGTTCATCAAAATGACAGTGTTGGGACTTCCCAGGAATGTGTTGAGACTGACATTGCATAGTAAGATAAGAAAAAAAATCCATTAAACTGAATCAAAATGCTGTCATTTATATGGCTCTAATTATCAAGGGATTGAAAAGTCTGATCTGCCATTTTAACACTTTATTAAAAATGCTATTTGACTTAGTGCATATTCTGTGAATACTGTTACACGTCTCTTAATGTATAAGTGAGCTGCAGTGAGCCTCAGATCTTACTTTAGACCATATCTAATTTATTAGATTAAAAAGTACAAGAACTATTTGAACATGTGTTCATTTTAAGCATCTTAAAGTATTCCTTTTAAATAGGATTCCTCACTGCTCAGCAAGCAAAATATTGTAAGCACTGTTAATGCCAAGTATTTGCATCAAAAAGCAGCTGCTTTTAAAGCCTGATACATTTGTTTTCCTTTACTTATATGTATTTTGGACTTTGTAAGGAAGCTATATCAGAATATATGTGCTATACATCTGTCACTGACTTGATGCTTATATGAGTGTTGTTTGCTAAGTATAAAAGCTCTTAGGACAGTCTTAATGAAACTGTATAAAATACATTTTTAAACTGTGACTACAAGTGGTGAATATTGTAGTTTTCTAAAAGCACCAAATTTTAGAGTCACTTTAACTTCCAAATGGCCAACTTAAATAGGAACATTTTCTAAAATGCCTGTATGTCCTATTTTCCTACAGTCATGCAACATTTGACACAGTAAATGGAAATTAAATATGTTAAGCTATCACATGTGTTACATGGTGAAAATAATTCATTCTAAGGTTCAAAAAATAAAATTATGACAGTGATTAATTCCTGTTGAACTGCAACATATTTGTTATTATGATATGCATTATTATGATATGCATATGTAAACTGTAATGTATTCCTGTTACCTCTGCTTAAAATAATGATAAGTATGAAAATCTAGTAGTTCAAGGTGTACATACATACAGGCAAAATGCTATTAATCCCCAGCTCTTTGCCTTTTTATTAAGGACAAGAGATAATTGCCTATAATGTCATGCAGCACAACTCTTCCAATTTTTTAATCCATTCTGAAATACGCTAATGTTAATTTTAGAATATTTCTCTGCTTTTCTTCAGTTGTGAATCTGTCCCAGCAGATGCGTACCACCTAAGTGTATAATTAAAACGAGAAAAAGCTACCGTTTTTATTTGTGATTCATATACTTTGTCAGATTTGAGCACTTTCTTAGTAGATAAAATAGTTCACTACCTCAGAAAATATTCAAAGCAGCAGGCAGCAATGTGTAATATCTGTGCTGCTCCTCAGATAAGAATACAACAGGATGGTTGTGTCTTCAATGCCATGAAAACACTGTGTTGAGCTGGGTTACTTTCTTCATAAGCACTGTAGAAATGTGATTTTCAAAATCGAGGGCTAATCCAAAATCCAGGGCCATCTGTGCATCTTGAGCTGCTTCTGGTCTATGTCCTCTGACAATAGCTAGTGCCTAACAGATACTGTTCTGTCACATTCCTGAAGATGTGTGCAATGCGTTTTGGTGCTGGTTGGTTTGTTGGGGTTCTGTGTGTGTGTGCGCACTACAGGCTTAAGTCATAATGTGTTTAAAATGGCAATTAGTCGTGTTGAGGAAGTTCTTAAAGCTCAGAAAAACGTACTTGGGCAGTGCTTTAGAGTTCTTGAGAGTAGCCACTGGTCTGTGATGTAGCACAGTACAATGCTGGAGGTCTTGTTGGTTGTAGTGTCCCTGAACACTATTTAAAATAATATTTAAAAAGACTTCTCTTTCGCTTTGTCTCTACTTATATTGTTCCCATGGGTTTAGACTCTTTAGACAATAGTTGGTATGTGTGTAACAAGGAAGTTGTCAGCTTTTCTGTTAGTAGGCTTATACACTGTGTACACTGTAATCATGAGGCATAGCTGTAGATATATGGTATACCAGCCCGATCAATTTTTTAGCTGTGTAGGTGATAGATTGGGTTTCATTCATTCACGTGTTGTAGAACAAGTAGCCTGGGATCACGTTAAGTTCACTCAATTGCTGTTGAGGTCTGTATTGCTCTTACTGTCAGAACCAGCTACTATCAGAACTAGCTACATGAAAATTAGTTTGGATAGATATCTTTGTGTGCTTTGGTCAGCTTCTGATCATGTAGAAACAGCCTCAGTGATCAAAGGTTTGGCTGTTGTTTAGAACAGCCTTCTTCCAGAAAGATACCTCTTCCTTCTACACATAGGTGCTTGCTAATGATACGTTAGTGAAATGAAGAGTACAGAGAGACACTAAGACATTAAAATTCGTGCTGAAGCCATGGAGGGAATAACTTAATTTTCTTAATAAAAAACAGGCCCTTTTAAAAAAATTGTCAAGTTGTTTCTTTGGTTTAGTTTGTTTTATACAGACAGTTTAAGAAATACAAAAGGAGATTCTGTGCATGTGGAACTCCCCTAGATGTTACCATTTCACGTGTCATTTTTCAGTTAGATTTTTTTAAGGGGGGGAGTTATTAAAAAAAAAGTCACTGATTAGCTACATGTATTTTAAAAGTACACAAGGGAAAACAAACAAACCTATACCTCCTCAAAATAAATACTATAGAATCATTATTAAGTATTTCTTATCCTGGTGAGAGAGATATTTGAGAAAATACATGAATTGGGTTTCTTTGTTTTGTTTTGTTTTGCATTTTAGTATCTGCAATGACAGAAAAAAAGTAAAAATGCTTAAAAGTTGGTAAAAGGAGTTAATAAAATGTTTCATTTAAAGGTTGTTCTTCAAAGTAGATGTGTGTCTCATATAATTGTGCCTTTGAAGGGCATGGCTCAGAGCACATTGAGGTGATGGAAAGGTAGTGCCATAAGGGACCAAAAGAAGCTATTCAATCCATTCTTTTACCTTCGTTTCTGTTGGTCCTGCTGAAATGAACAGGCTTTGAATAGAGTATTTCTAGTACCAGGTCTTTAATAGTCATTGTCATTTGAATAGTAATTGTTGACTAATTTGCAAGTCGTTTCATTTATACTACAGTACTTTATTACTGTGCAGATATTTTCTTTCTGTTTTAATACCACCAAAGTTGAAGAGATTATTTCAGTTTGGCCCCTTATGAACAAAATATACATGATTTTGTCTGACTCTTTTTTCTGAATCACATTATCAGTTCCACTAGTTGCTCGTGACTGTGCTGAAAGAGGTGTTTAGGAAGAAAACTTGGTTGGTTGCTTAGCAGCAAGCATCATGAGAATTAAAATTTTAAAGCTGCAGTGTCTGTATTTCTGAGTTGTAATAGCTTTAAATTAGAAATTCGTAATAGCTTTCTTTTGTTTCCTTAGTGTGTGTTCATATTTGCCTGTCTTTGAGGGGAATGTAACTCATAATAAACAAATGCTGAAATTTCAGTGATAAAATGTTGCTGTTCATGATCTGCAACATGAGGTTTGATTCCATCTTTGAAAAAATTTTCTGACTTGTTTCTCAATTTTGTACTTATCAGCAAAATCAAGCATTGCTCAAATTATTTGTGGTTTTTAATTTTTGTTCTGAGTTCAGTTGTAAGAGGATTTAAAAAAAAAATTAATTTAACTCACTGTGATAACTCCTTAGTGCATCTGTACTAACTTTAAAAAGTATTGAGTATAAGCAGTAAGAAAACAAAAAAGTGGAAAATTATTCACAATTATAGTTCTATTAACTGGTAATTAGTGGGTTTTCCCCGCCATAAACTCACTTAGTGTGCCCACAAAGTACTGCATTCTAAAGGTGTCTGGACAAGCAGTACCAAACTGTTCCATGGGTTTTTTCTGATATTCCAGCCTGTCATCATAATTCTGGCATATTCATTGTGCAAGGGACTTTGTGGTTAGAATAGGCTAGGAACTGATAGAGATCCCTAGGTACAGCTGTACTACCACTACTAAATAATATAGATCAGAAAGGAAAGAAATTCTCTGTTATTGTCAGTACTCTGCAAGATGACGTTTGGATTTCTGAGAAGTACAGTGTGGAAAAACACATAAACAAACGGTACTGTTGTTGTTCATGGGCTTTTTGTTTTTTTAGTCTAAATGCCAGTGAGTTAATTGCATAAATATATTCCTGCTGACTGGAAGTACTCTTGGAGATGTGGCTATAATTGTGGTGGTTGTTTTTACACGTATCGAAGAAATTATGGAATTTGTCACTTAAAGTGGGAAACAGGAGGAATATTAATAGCCAGGAGTTGTTTTCATTTGGATGTGGGAAATACAAACTACCAAATAGTCTTTTATTAAAAAAAAAAAAAAAAATTATATTTTTGCACATATTTACTTTCAGACTGTATGTATACAAATTACGTATATTACATGCAGACTATCACTTCACTTTTTTTGTAGAAAAATATAGTGGTGATTTGGCCAATTTAAAAAGTTAAGCCATGAAGTCATTGTTAGAAAAGAAGTTAAATACATATAGCTTTAGCTGAAGTTCGAAGTTTTAAAGGCACTACATGAAACGTGTGCTCTGTACAGTTACTAGTAACAAAGATAGGATTTAAACTCAGTAACAAGGGTACATTATTTCAGATGTTGAGTCTTTACACTGTAGTTTTGCATTTTGCACTTTATTAAATATTTTTTCAAATAAAGCTAAAATTACAATGTTTGGGCACAATAGGATATTTTAGAAATGTGTGTAATATTCAATTAATATTTAATTTTATATTTAAGAACCACAATGTAATTTTTTTGTGTGTATCAAGCTTTTGCTGTTTGAACCTTTTCTAATCTTTTATTTATTATACTACTAGAATATAATTTGATTGTCTTCTCAGTCACAGTTCATTCAGCTGTATAGAAAACACTGTAAAGAAAGACTTGTAACAAATTACCTTAAGAAGTTCAAGTAGCGAAAATGTAGATATTTGTCTACACATAGTAGGTATTTATCTACACATAGTAATAAAAATGCATCTTGCCTGAAATGTTTGTAATAAACTGTTACAGAGTGTGATAAAATCATCTTCAAAACCACAAAGGAGCTTGGGATGACAATGGTCAGCACGAGAACTGCAGTAACACAGAGAAGTGGTGGCCCAGCACAGGCTTGTCTGGGGGCTGTCATAGGAGAGCCACCAGCACTGTACTGTGGGGGTGACACCCATCACCTCGAGTCTGGGGGTCGAGGCTGGCTGGGCCATCTCACAGATGGAGGGAGTATGGGATGCACTTAGGGCATGCAAGGAAAACGTGTTTTGTGATTGCATATGACTTGGACAGTCTGGGGAGGCATCAAAGGCATTGTAAAGGTCAGGGGAGAGAATGGAGGTTTCAAGATGATAAGTTTAACAGAAGCCAAAAACATGCTTGTGACATTGTGCTTAGAGAGATGACAACTGGGAGAGAATAATGGAGCTCTTTAAACTTGGATGAACAGAATCATGCTGTTCTTTGTCCAGTGCCAAAGCAGTACAGTCTCAATAATTTGAAAAAAATTAGTCTTACCACATGTATTGTAAAGCGTTCCTTCATTGCAGTATTTTGTAAGCTGTCGGTGCAGTGTGCCAATAACCTGTTTTTTTAACCTTCTTTTATAATCATTTTTATATATACTTTTTTTTTTAGTTTTGGCAAGGTACAAGGTTATACATGAGACCTAATTAAAATCCATTCCAGGTTAAGCTATTAATACATCTTTGTTGGCAAGGACATGGGTTGTAAATATACTGCTATTAGTGCTATGTGAGAGAAAAATCACTTGGAATAAAAATAGAGAGTACTATAGAAATAATACCTAAGTATTTAGAGGGATACTCTTTGAATGAAAAACATGAAAGGACAGCAGTTTTTTAAGTCTAACTTAAACCTAACTAGTCAAGATTGGAATTTCCATTCACAGGCAGGGAAACTGTGTTTTTATTTCATATGGCATAAAGGACTTAGACTATCACAGAATCATTTAGGTTGGAAAAGAGCTCCAGGATCATTGAGTCCAACCTTTGACCGGTCCCTACCTTGTCAAATAGACCAGAGTACTGAGTGCCTCTCTGGTTGTTTCTTGAACATCTCCATGGATGGTGACTCCACTGCCTCCCTGGACAGTCAAATCCAATGCTTGACAACCCTTTTTGTGAAGAAATTCTTCCTGATGTCCAACCTAAACCTCCCGTGGCACAGCTTGAGGCCATTTCCTCTTGTCCTGTTGCTGGTTGCCTAGGAGAAAAGACTGACGTCCACCTGGCTACAGCCTCCTTTCAGGCAGTTGAAGAAAGTGTCCCCTGACCCTCTTTTTCTCCAGGCTGACAAAATATAAACATAATATGAATATATGAAAATATGAAAAAGTATGATTCTTCTTTATTAGAAAATAGTGTTGATTGGCTCAAAACTTGACCTTTTAGGGGGTTTTTTTTTAGGTAGGAGTGATTAGCATTTTCCTAGGGAAATTAGGCTTTTGAGCAGCTGTCTCTGCATGTGTGTACATTTTTGTTTGCATAAATTGGAGTGCAGTCTGGTAGAATGTTACTGTTTTGCCTGTTTACGGTAATTATACATTACTGTGTAAAGGTTTTGCAGGTTAATAATCCTTGTTTCACTTTGAGACAATTTTAGGGGGTTTGGTTGTTGTTAGGCCAATATGGACCTGTCTCAGAGATCCTTTGACATTTTTATGGTTTTGCTTATCAAATTTTATCACTCTTCTAGACCTGTTCTCTGAAATATTCCTGTAGGCAACAGAAACCCACCATTTAATGTAGGGAAATAGTCAAGAAAGAAACTTTCTAAGACTTACTAGCAGAGCTTTGAACTAGATTCATCAGGGGAATGGATGTGCTTCTGAGTGTCAGAGAGGAACCAGGAAACACCAGCACTCCAGGAAGCAGCAGGGAAACACCTGTAAATTGTCCCAAAGGAATTAGGGGTGGCCTTTTTGCTAATGGTGAAGAGGCCATTCTATGATTCTGTGAGTGGTATATTAGGTGCTGTGATTATCAGCATCTTATTACCTAAAACCAAAAGGATATGAAAATTTAGAATGAATAAGCTTTGACTTACATGCACACTGGTGATGCTTTTAATTTTCTTTTGTGGCTTATAATATTTTGTTAAATGTCTGTATTGTTTTCCAGAAGATACTTTTGCTAGGTAAACTTGTCGGTCCTGGTAGTAAATCCTTACTGAAAGAGGCTGAAATGGTTTGCGTTAAATTTTATGCATACTGGAACACTGCACAGTTGTTCCTAATGTAGACAGGCTGTTCTTGCAGTAGAAGACAGGTTTCTAGTGGAAATGGTGGCTGACCCTTTTCTGTTTTATTATCCTTAAGTGTTACTGAGATAATCCATTCGTTCCAGCTCTACATTCATTTTGTGGGAATTGTCTTTTTTTTGTAGAGTAACTGGGGGAGGGAAGGAGAGTTTTATTTGTGATTACAGAGAAAATGTAATTATATGCTTTATTATAATCAGTTTACAAAGAAATATGAATGACTGGGGACATCTACTGACTTGTAAACAAAGTCATTGTAGTTGAGTATTTTGCAGAATATCAAATGATCGAAACCTAATTTTTAATTTTTTTTCTTTTTTTTAAGGAACTTCATGTTGATGTTGCTTATGCCAGAATATAATAAGCAAGGCAAATTAGCTCCAGCCTTGTGTAAACTTTTAATTGGCCAACATGATGCAATTGAGCATGAATTCCAGGTGGCTTTGGAAATGAAAGAGAACTGAGCACTCTGGCTGGAAGTTGAACGTGATGACGGCCTGGTCTATGGTAGGGAAGCTGAAAATGGAGAAGAGGCACTCCAGAGAAGACAGAAATGTGGAACAAGACGTGGGGGAATGCAGTGCTGAATCTGAGGAATGGACGAGCTCAGAAAGTGAGCCTGAGCAACCATACTTCAGAAGCAGTACTCAGTGGAGAGAAAAGGAGGTTTCCACCAAACCACATCGGCCACTCTGCCGATCCCCGTGTTTGGATCGCCCAAGTTTTTCACAGAGCAGTATCACACAAGACTTGAAGCTAGATGAATGCAAAACAAATTTGGACAAGGAATACCAAGCTAAAATGGATTTTGCTTTAAAGCTTGGGTATGCAGGAGATCAGATCCAGGCTGTACTGAATAAGTTGGGAGCAGATGCGCTCATCAATGATGTTCTAGCAGAGCTTGTGAGACTTGGCAACAAAAGTGAATCAGAGGGACAAAGCACTGCCAGCAGTACCAGTAGTACTCTGGTGCCAAGAGGCCCTTGCCCAAAGGAAATAGCAAGCCCTGAATTGTCACTGGAAGATGAAGTGGTGGATAACAGTGATAACTTGAGGCCAATTGTCATTGATGGAAGCAATGTCGCTATGAGGTGGGTTTCCCTGTCACAATGTTTGAAAATAATAAATCACTAAAATAGCCTCAGGATTCAAAGCAATTTAGCTGTGTCAGAACAGGGATAATGCATGAGCTAAACCTGCTGACCTGCACGGCTATGCTGCTTGCCCCACCTTGAGTACTGTGTGCAGTTTTGGGCATCCAAAGGAGGGCCATGAGGATGGGGGGGAAAGTCTTATGAGGAGCACTGAGGTCACTTGGTTTGTTCAGCCTGGAGAAGAGGAGACTGAGGTCAGACCTCACTGCGCTCTTCAACATCTTCCTGGGGGGAAGTGGAGGGGCAGGTACCAATCTCTTCGCTCTCATGACCAGTGACAGGACTCAAGGAAACAGCACGAAGCTGAGTCAGGGGAGGTTTAGGTTGGATATTAGAAAAAGCTTTTTCACCTAGAGGGTGGTTGAGCACTGGAACAGGCTCCCCTGGGCAGTGGTCACAGCACTAAGCCTGTCTGATTTCAAGAAACGTTTGCACAATGCTCTCAGGCACGTGGTGGGATTCTTGGGGTGTCCTGCGTGGGGCCAGGAGTTGGATTTCGATGGTCCTTGTGGGTCCCTTCTGACTCAGGATATTCTATGTACACTTGGCTGCTTAGGGCAACACTAACCCAAGAGATACCTGTCCCAGGCCACTTTTTTGAACATGTCTGTAGAGTACAGAGTTCAGCTAGCCAATGCTTTTTTATCATTGAGTAAGTATGATTTTTTATGAGGGAGCTATTAAAAGTCTGTTTAGTGATCAGTGATACCAAGATTTATTCAGGTAGTGTTCATACAATAGACTAATTTTAGTATCGGTCTACTGCTCTAGAAGAACTTAGGATATTAATTATTATTTTTTCAATGTATTAAGAAAATTCAGATTTTTATAGGTGTATTGAATATGCTGACTTTTCAAATACATAAACCTTTCAAATCCTGTGTAACAGTATTTTATATACAGGATTTTCCAGTGTCAAGTTGTGGTTACATCAATCCATAAGATGTTTCTGTAAACCAACATTGCCAAAACTGGATTTAACTTTTTTTTTCCTTTTTTTTCTGTGCCTGTTGAGTTTGTAATCTCTACTGCTTGACTTACTTCTGAGAATAATGTGGCGGGCAGCAACTGGAGAAAAAAGGGTGTGTACTCCAACTATTTCATAGCTCATATCTGATGCTTTATCTGTAAGACCATAAGACTATCTCAAGTTATAAGGGACCCGTAAGGATCATCAAGTCCAACTCATAACAAAATGCATATGCATCTGAAAGTTTTAAAGGATATTAAATGCTGTGAAATCTGAAACGTATAAAAATTTAAGGAAAATGCTTTTAGCAGCATTGTGGCTTCTGTATTCATTATTTAAGTTGTGAGGATTTAGACTATGCTGGTTATCCATAATCAAACAGAAGATATTAGATCTGTCTGCCTTGGGTCTGCTTCAGTGTTACTTTCTGTAATGTTTTGAGCCCATGAAAACATAGTCCAGTAATCTGGGATGTCATTCTACAATAGTAACAATAACAACAGCAACTTTGGGGTGAAATTTTGAATGATAATCCATAGAATTTTATGGATTTTAAAGACAATTTTAGTATGATGGAAATCTCCCAATTATGCAAATTCTGTTCTGCAGACTGAGAATATCTGAAAAGTGTAAGGCTTATGCACTTCTCCTGCTTAAAAATATTACAATTATAGATGATGCAGATAGAGATTGAATAAGATTAATAATTAAGATTCTCCTTGGTTTCTATCAAACCCCTAAAAATTTCTCCTTTCCCTTGGAGAAACTTCTTATTCCTTTTTAAAAATTAAACTCTTTTATTTGAATTGTGTGCTGTTTGAGAGACTCTTGTGTGTTTCAGAAAACAAATTTTTGATGGGGATGGGGCTTAAACAACTTCAACACAATTATTTCTTTCCTATAAAAAATTCTAGTAAAAAATGCAGAACATTTAGTATCAGAGGAAAAGATTTTATTAATATAGATGTTTAAGAGCGCTTGTCACCCATGACAGTCAACATTGTTCATTCCTCTTTTTGTGATAGCATTTTATGGTGCTACTTAAGGTAAGCTCAATTTGTTGGGGAAAGTGATATTTTTCATTAGGTCAGCTAATAAAATGAAAAAACTGAAAAACTTCATGTTTACTTGCTTTTGCTCTGGGGATAGTGAAATTTCACCATTTATAGACTTTTTGAGTAGCAGGGTTGATGGCTGAATAGCTCTGTACAGTAGTCTTTTTCCAATTATATAAGGAGGCCTAATGAAACTTGCCAGACTTTGTTTTCCTTATATCCTTTGGCCGTGGCAGCTTTAGAGGAAAAAATCAACCAAACCACTGCAAAAAAACCCAAAACCAAATGTAACTTTTGTCCTTGCTGTTTCTAAAACTTGCATGTTCTTCAGCCATGGGAACAAAGAAGGATTTTCCTGCCGGGGAATTCAACTAGCTGTTGATTGGTTTCTGGAAAAAGGACATAAAGATATCACTGTGTTTGTACCTGCATGGAGGAAAGAACAGTCTCGACCTGATGCACCAATTACAGGTAACATCAAGATTTTCTTTGACCCCTTGGTTAAAAAGAAAAAAAAATATTGTCGTGTTTCTGATGGGTCCCAGTACTGGGCTGTGGATGTGGTGGTGATGATGTTGCACTCAACTGTTCATTTGAAAACACAACAGTTTGGTGGTGAGGAAACAAGCAATTTAAGTATCTGCATGTTTAAACAGTGATGTGGGTTTTGTAACATTATTGGATGGTTTCAACACTTTTGAGAAGCAGTAGTTGAAATTTTCCCATTAGCAAACATTGTTGAGCATACAGGAACTGAGTCTTATTTGCTGGGTGAACATAAAATAAGTAGTAACAGGCCAGGGACTCAGTTAATAGAGTTGTCTTGAGCACTGAAGAGGCAGCACGTGTTTTGACCCATAGAAAGTCCTTACATTTTACTCTAGGCTAACAAGAAGGTTATTGTAATATAGTAACACCTGAGTTCCTGATGTGTTCAGGAAGACTGAGTAAAGGTACATGGCTACAGAATGGTTATGAAGTTTAAATATTGAATATTTACTCAGTGCTTTGAAACCTCAGAAATAAAATCCACATCTAGGCGTTTTTTACTGATAATGAGGACCGTGTATGAATATAATTGCAAGATACTTTGTCAGAAAAGAGGGGAAGAATTTTTGTAATACAAAGGTTGCATTTCTTTCTTTTTAAAACTTTTTTAAAAGCTGCTCAACTAAAATTATTTTACAGATCAAGAAATCTTACGTAAATTGGAGAAAGAAAAAATTCTTGTTTTCACCCCATCTCGAAGAGTTCAGGGAAGAAGAGTAGTTTGCTATGATGATCGATTCATAGTAAAACTTGCTTTCGACTCAGATGGCATCATTGTGTCAAATGATAACTATCGGGATCTTCAAAATGAAAAACCAGAATGGAAGAAGTTCATAGAGGAGCGGCTGCTAATGTATTCTTTTGTGAATGACAAGTATGGGTTTTTTCTTCAAAAGTAAGTAAATCTGCTAATTCAGCATTCTCAGGAAAAACTGATCATGTTTCATTTCTTTTCCCTTAGATTTATGCCTCCAGATGATCCTTTAGGACGCCATGGTCCAAGCCTTGAAAATTTCTTAAGAAAAAGGCCAGTTATTCCTGAACATAAGAAACAACCGTGTCCTTATGGTAAGTGCCCAAGTCAGATTGATTTGTTGCATTTAAAGGTAGGTGAAGCAAGCAATTAATTAACATCCTGTCATTACCAGAACAAGAAAATGTACTATTTTCATGTTGCCATCCAAGCACAATGTCCGCTTTTGTACCCTTCGTACACATATTTATAAAAACAGTGTAGCAGAAAATTAAGGATTACCAGATATACCTTGTGGATAATACAGATTTTTGCTATTTTATTCTGGTTTGTATTCAAGGAAGGAGATTCATAATTAATAAAACTGTGTTAAGGCTGATTTGTTTTATATAGCACTGTGGGTATGTTGTCATTATTGAAATCACGAGCCAGTAGGAAGAAAAATGGAATGTCTTGCCTTTGATGCAGATATACATGAATACAGGCAGCAGAATCTTTGGCTGTCTGTATATATCAAATACATGATTATTCCTTAGGAGTTTAATATAGAAATACTACTATTGAAAAGTGGTGAAACATATAAAGAAAAAAGATAGCAACTGGTGGTATTAATGAGTTTTTGAATTATTTAACGTAAAAACCCTTTTCTTCCAGGTAAAAAGTGCACCTATGGGCACAAATGTAAATATTACCACCCAGAACGTGCAAACCAGCCTCAAAGGTCAGTAGCGGATGAGCTTCGAATAAGTGCCAAATTATCTGCTGTGAAAACTATGAGTGAGGGAGCCTTGGCTAAATGTGGCACAGGGCCATCCAGCTCCAAAGGAGAAATCAGTTCTGAAGTGAAACGCATTGCCCCAAAACGTCAGTCAGATCCAAGCATTAGGTCAGTAGCTGTGGAGCCTGAGGAAAAGTTATCAGCAGCCCGGAAGTCCGAGGCCAGCTCTGTCCCGTCTCTGGTTTCTGCATTAAGTGTACCAACGCTCCCTCCACCAAAAAGCCATGCAGCTGGTGCATTAAATACTCGTTCTGCAAGCAGTCCGGTGCCAGGTTCCTCACAGTTCGTACATCAGAAATCCTCACTGGAACATATGTCCAGTGTGCAATATCCTCCTATACTAGTCACTAATAGCCATGGTACCTCAGTTAGCTATATTGACCAGTATCCCAAATATGAGTCACTGGGGGACCATGGCTATTACTCCTTACTCAGTGATTTCTCCAACTTAAGCATAAGTAGTATCCGTAACTCAGATTATTACGGGGCTGATATGGACCAGGGGATGTATTCTAGAAACTCAAGCCCCTGTCCTGACAATTGCTTAAGCCATACAAGTAACGATTCTTATTCCTCTTACAATGACTTGTATCTGGGTGTAGCAGATGCCAGTCCAGAAGACAATGTGAAGAGCCACAGACTGCCATCGAAAAATCGTCTTCAGCCTTTCCCTCATGGTTACCATGAAGCCTTAAATAGAGGTCAGAGTTACGGAACTGAAGAGCCTAAGCAATCCCTTCGCAAACAGTCAGTTTCCCACTTAGGCCTACATGCCCAGCATCCAGTTGTTGGAGCACGGTCCAGTTGTCCAGGAGAATACCCTGTGCCTCAAAATGTTCATCCATCAACTGCACAACCAAGCCGTGCCTTGGTGATGACAAGAATGGACAGTATTTCCGACTCACGGCTTTATGAAAGTAACCCTACAAGGCAGAGACGACCACCTCTCTGTCGAGAGCAGCATGCCAGCTGGGATCCATTACCATGTGCGTCAGACTCTTACACTTACCACTCGTATCCACTGAGTAACAACCTCATGCAGCCATGTTATGAACCTGTAATGGTAAGAAGCATGCCTGAGAAGATGGAGCAACTCTGGAGAAATCCCTGGATTGGGATATGCGGTGAGCCACGGGAACCTCATATCATCCCAGAACATCAGTATCAAACATACAAGAACCTCTGCAATATTTTCCCTCCAAGCATTGTCCTTTCTGTGATGGAAAAGAATCCCCACATGACAGATGCACAACAGCTGGCAGCTATGATTGTTGCCAAATTAAGAACAGGGCGTTAGAGGAGTACAGCCTCTTTTGGCTAAATGAAACTGTACAGCACAGAGGACCCAGAGGAAAACTTACATGAAAGAAGAGGCCAATCTATTGTAAATATTTTCTACTAAGATAGTATAAAATTCTGTACACAGTAGCAATCATATATATGCTGAGGCACTATATAAAAGTTGATTGTATTGCAAATTTTAAGATTTTAAATATAGGGATTTTTAATAGTATTTTATAGGAAATGCATACCTTGCTGCATGGATAGCTCACTAAGAACTATAATGTCACAATCAGTGTCTCAAAGCTGTTACTACAAAATTAGTGTTAGCAATTATATTGCATGTATTAGTGTACACTTACAATTTGCATATAAATACCTAATCGGCCTCTAAAAGTATGCTCTATACACACCCAGATGACTTTTAGGGTTTCAGCTTTGTCATTTGACACTGCCTACTGGCATCTTAAGTGTTGAAGAAGAAGTAAATTTGATAAAAATTAAAATTGTTTATAATAGGAGAAACTGATCTCAGTTTTTCAATGTCAACATGGTTGTTGGTACTTAAATTTCAGAACTGTTCCTCAAGAGTTTGAATAACTATTACATTGTTCAATATGTTGGCTCAATCCAGCAGAAGCCAAATACTTTATTCAATTAGGACCAAAACATTAAGGAATGTAAAGGCATGAGTGCCATTCAGTAAACTGAAAAGTTGAACTGTAGCTTCTCTCCAGAATCTCCTCTCAAACGTGCAGTAAGCAGCTGCTGGCCCAAATGACTAGACAAGCTGAAAATAAATTGTCAGTATTATGTAAACTGGATTCCTCAGCTTGAAGCAGCAAAAACTGGATCTTAACATGGAAATTCATCACTAACTACAGCCCTTCCTCTGGGAGCAAGGATGGTGTTTGAGTGAGCCTGACATGCAAGATGGCTGTACAAGATCAACTTCAGAAATGGTGGAGGGGGAAGGCTGCTTCTTGAAAAGAGGTGCTCCAGTTTGGGTTTGTGGCAAAACTGTCCTGATTTTTGCTCTACAGATCCACGCAAAGGTGTGCATTTGCCTCATGAAGGCTTTTAGAGTTCCTGTTTCAACAGGCGAGATAATTTCGTGTGGCATTGTTTGCGCAACTGGTATCTTGCTCAGGGTGGGAACCTTTGTAGCTAAATGTCTCCAAAAGAGGCGTTTATTGGTTTTTTTAAGCTGCACTGACTGTACGCCCTTTTTTGAATCCACTGTATATTTCAGCATTTTGAACCATGACTAACTCGACATGTCTCGAGCTAGGACTTGTTGACTTCTACTGTAGTTTTTTTCATGAAAGTTGAGAAGGCCTGGTTTATGGCCTTTTGTTTCTTCATGAGAAGGTGTGACACTGCCTAAATGTTTCTTACTGTGAAACACACAGAACGTGAGGCTGCAGTCAGGGTTGTTTCTGGTGTTTTGATAATGGCTTGCATGCTGCTTTCTAGTTATCTGTTTGTCTGAGAAACAAAGTTTATCATTTCCTCCACTTGTGTTACTGTAGTGGTTGGTTTGATTCAAAATATCTTGTGGGCTCTTTATCATGTGCAAAATAGGTTCCTGTCATATAAAAAAACCCCACCAAATGAACCAACAAGAAACCACAATTATGGGTGCAACTACAGTTAATTTACTGCCTTTGATAACTGTATCCCTTCACACAGGATAAATATTCTTGTGTTGGTACAGGTGACATATATAATGACTGTGTCATTATGTATTTGAAATGAAGTAACTTGAAGGTGATTCTGTACTTACACTTAGTGTTCAAAAATAACTTAAGTTTTAATTAGTTGGTTATTCTCTCTGTTAGTGGGGCAAAATAATCCAGACACTTATAATAGTTGGGGGAAAACAGATTTAACTCTTGACCAGTTTTCAAAAACATTTCATATTTTTAATTTGCAATTAATTCTTATTCTCTTCTCTTGCATGGTATAAGCAGCTGAGAGCAATGCCTCAAATAACCAGAAATGACCTTTTGTTTGTTGATACAAATTGTATCTCTTTTTCTTGATTGTATAAAAACTGTGTATAAAAAAAATAATCTCTAGATTAACTTCAGTATTACATTTTCACCACAATGTTTGTGACACCGTGTGTCACAGGGAAGTAGCCCATGAGTAATTATGGATTTTTTTTATTTAAAATGGGCACTTGTAGTTTATAGACAAACAGGGACAACTTTTCAGAACCAGGTTATTATGTGCACAAATACTGTGTGTACACCTCAAAGCATTACATAGGTATCTTCAGTCTATTTATTAAGCAGATACATTCTTGCACTAAACTTTATGTAAAAATGTTGCTGTTAACTCATCTGCATGTGTTTAAAATGTAACAGTAATTGCTATAGACCCTATTTTATTCTAACCAATTAATTTATAAATTATTTAGGTGTGAGATGAAGTTTATTGTGCACTCATGTTTTCCATCCTGCATGGAATTAAATATTTGTATGCAGAAGAATGTTTGTTCCGTTTTTCTCCATTTATAAAGATAAGCTATTATAAGAGAGGTTTAGTAGGTGATTTTGATGTTTTCTAATGAAGAAAACTCAACAGAGATTTCTGTATGAAGTGCTGGGTGGCTTACAGAGATACCCATGTTTGTTGGATTTGTCCAGTCATTTTAATTTTCACTAACCTTTGTTTTACTGATGGAAGAATTCCTTTTTAAACAATGGGAGTACTGTGTGAATACAAACTCAGCATACATTTCCCCAAGGCACTTCAAAGGCAAATTGTCTTATTCTAGCATCGAAGCTATTGGCATCTATCGTGCACAGTTACAGAATTGGCAGTGTAGCCTTGTGGAAATCACCTGCAAATTTTGTGGTTGTTTAGTCCTCCTTACAGGTAATGAAACTTTTCTATGTGGTTTAGTCTTTCCTGATCAACTACTTTAAGTGATAATTTGGTCATCCACACCTGTTTTCAGATATGTTTACAAGACAGTTCAAAACACTGACACCTTCATTAATCTTTAGCGCATAAGTTTAGATTTCTTCTTACATGGAAGAGTTGATCTTATTAACACCTGATCATAACTGTCTATATTGTAAATATAAGACTTTGTATAAATGCTCTTTTTTAGAGCATGATATTTAAATGTTTTTAAAACTG
>VZRS01006501.1:333-21855 GCA_013398055.1 Ifrita kowaldi
CAACAACCTCCCGCAAGTCCAGAGGGAGCTGGAAATGGGGGAGGGGGTCTCTGGAAGACCCCCAGAGCTGCACCCTCATTTTCTCCAGGAGGGGAGCTCTTCACTCACCCATAAAAGCACACATGGGAGCTGGGAGTAAAAAATAAAAACAACCCCCCACCCCCCAAATAAAGTTTTGTGTGTAAGGGCGTCCCTGTGCAAGCACTTCCCGCTGTCATTTTGCAGGGTTGGGGCAAGGCTCAAAAGGGCCTTTTCTCTCCTTTAATCACCTTTTTTATCCTTTTGGGGTGGTTTTTTTCCCTTCTGTAATTTCATTTTCACCCAGCCAGAGTTGGGGAGCAGAGCAGAGGTGCCCAAAAATCAACCTCAAGGAATAAAATCATTGCTTCCCACCACGCTTCGTGTGGCTACTGTTGCCAGAGCCTCCCTCATCACCAGTCTGAGGGGCATGTGGGGATGGCTGAGGCAATTATTAAACCAAAATGAGAAAGTAATTACATCTGTGAACTCTTAATTACTGCAAGGTAAGTTTGCAAAAAAGGCTGCACAGCTCTCCCTGCTGTTGCGGGGCTTCCTGCTTACCATGGCTAAACCATGGCTACCAGCCCTGGTCTGGCTAAAAAAAGGATAACTTTCCAAAATCCACTTGTGCTAACAAGCTAAACTGGTGCCAGGTGGTTAAACCTGGCTTAGGAGCAGCGCTGAGTTGAGCTTCATTGATTGAAACACAAGCACCGCACGCAGGCTCTGCTCTCAGCGCAGGGGGAGTCGCCCTGCAAATAAAGAGCTTTTATTATTATTTTTCGCCTGCATCCCTAAGGAAATCAAGCTGATTTGGGTTTGTCCACGTGTGCTGGTTTGCCAGCTCGTGGCCCTGGCAGAAAGAGGTGCAAAAGTGGGGCTGGCTGCTTGGAGCCGTCCTAGTCCTGCGTTTGTCCAAGCCAAGGGACAGTGGCGCTCCTGGAGTGCGTTTTCCAGCAGGACATCGCCTCCAGCCCTGGCAGGGATTCTGGCAGTGGCCTCAGCCGCAGTGGTGTCCCCGTGCCTGGCAGGTTACAGGTGGTGCATTTTTGGGTGTATTTTTGCTGGCAGCAGCACTGATTTAAATGTGCGTGGAATAAATTGCTTGGTGCCTGATTTCAGTGGGAATTAGATTCCTAAATAATTCCGAGGCTCTCCCTGTTGTGTTTCGGTTTATTCTGTAAAATGTTGTTTGCTTGCAGACGAGGGGTACTAATGTATATTAAGGCTGCTACACAAGTCAGACTTTCCTGTGAAGCTTCAAAACACCATTAACATTTGCATGGCAATTTCTTCTTTTCTTTTCACAAAAAATATTATTCCTTGTCTGCATCCAAAACAGCAGAATTTTTAACTTCCAGGAATCGTGAATATTTTTCTCTTCTTGGTTTTGTTTTTTTTTTTCCTACTTCTTTCTCCTTCCCAGTGAAAACATTTCAGCTGGAAAATTCTCATCATTGCAATACTGACCTTTGCAAAGGGCTTTAAATCCTTGAGTGGAAGTAGCAGGTAAGTGCGAAGTTTTATTAACTGATTACCTCTGTGGTTTCGACTACATTGGTAGTCAAATTTGATTTAGAGGACCAGGCACGGAAAAAAAAAAAAAATCAGCTTTCTGACATAATTTTGGCTTGCTGCAGCCTGAGCAGTGTCCTGCAAGATCAGCTCCCCTCCACCTGATTCAGGAGAGCAAATCGAGTGCACACTGATTATTAGCTGCTCCTCTCGGATATCTCATTTAAATCTGCTCTGCGTTGTGGAAGGAAATGAATCATTCCAATTAAAAAGCTGAGAAAATCACAGAGCTGGGGGGGAGCAGCCTTTGGGGAGGAATATTAAGCTGGTGTTGGGCGGCTCTGCCCTGGCGGTGGGACCGGGTTGTGTTTGAGGCTGGAAACCCCACCTGGGGTCCCTTTGCACCCCCTGCTCCCAGACCGGGGCCTGGGTGGGGCCACGTCCACGTCTCCCCATGGAATTTGGGGTCACACACCTGCCCTGGGTGGTGTCTGATGGCAAAGAGCAATTCCAGAAGCTGGGAAGAGCAGGTGCTCAACTTCTCCCTCCCTTCTGAACGTCAGCAGGGATAAACCAGGTTTATTCCTGTATTCCTGGATTTTACCCCCGTTTTTTTATTTTTTGTATTCCACATTGACAAGTGCAGTAGATATGAAACACCACAGCAATGAAAGCCCAGACTTTCTCATGCCTTTGCCTCTCTTACTTCCAGGCTATTTACTGAGAAGTATTTACCGGGAAGTGCGAGAAACAAAATGTTCTGAAATGCTGCAGCAAAATGGAGGGGGAAAAAAAAAGAGAATAATACAAAACATGTAAGCAGCTTGATCAAAATGAAGCAATATTGACAGAAAATGGGGTTTTAAGCAGCAGGACAACAGCAACTCAGATGGATTTCATTCTTGTGGTATTACAACGCTAAGCCAAGCACCTGGAAGAGAGAGAGAGAGGAAAATAATCACGTTTCCCTGGTTTAGAAAATCTTTTCCTTGTCATTTAAAAATACACATGACAAGTGAATGCTGTGCAGAGTCCTGCTGGAAAAACACGGAGCTGGGACTTGGAGGTTTTCCCTGCTCCCGCTGCAGAGCTTCCCCTGTGGCCTTAAGGAAACGCCTCCCTCGTGCCTCAGTTTCCCCTCTGCAGAGCACTGCTCCCCTTTGTCACCTGTTTGCAACACAAACGCTTCCAAGCATGGGCTGGCTCCTGATTAGAAAGCAAAAAAATTGGATAAAGGAATGGAGGAAGGAGCAGCTGTCTCTCCAAATAATAGCAGCGAGGCACAGCCCTTGTCCCAGGACCTTGCTGCAGTTTTGGGGCTGAGAGGTCACGGAGGTGCCAAGGATATCCTTGGAGATGGCAGCATGCAGCAAAGCCGGGTTGAGGTTTTGGGGGGATATTTGGGGCTGTGTTTTTCCTACCAGCAAACCAGGGACAGCGGGGCAGGAGGCTGATCTCCCAGGAGGTCACTGCCGTCCTGAGATGCCCCAGGAGAGGGCAGAAAACAGGGAGACCTTTTCCAGACTGATCTCCCAGGAGGTCACCACTGTCCTGGGATGCCCCTGGAGAGGGCAGAAGACAGGGAGACACAGCTGCTTTTCCTTGCAAGAGGGAAGGCAGCTGCCTCCCAAAATTCCCCAATTCTGCCTGCCCCTCTGCCCAGGACATGAGAGGAATTCGAGTGTTCCAGCTCTGGCGCTGCCTCGCTTTGCAGAGCAGCCCCAGCCAAAAAGTGCCAGTCCCTTTCCACATCTCCCACCGGCTCCTCTTTGAAAACAACCCAGGGAAGGCCAGGGAAGCGGATCAGTGGGGAGAGCCTGGGCTCTTTTTCCTCCTTGTCTCCTGTTCCTCCCGGCTGTGTGGAGAGCTGCCAAAGCCCCTCAGCTTGTGGCACTCGATAAAGCTCTTGTACAGCAGGTCTGGGAGCAATATGGGCAGCGAGAGGCAGGGCCTGGGAACAGCCATGGGGAGGGGAGAGAGAAGCTTTGAGGGTTAAAAGCAAAAGAGAAAAGAGCGTTGATGCCATTTTGGGTTCAGGTGGGGATAACTCCCTTTTTCTGGGGGAGCCAGGGGGACCGGCAGCTGGGAATGCTGGAGCTGGGTGTCAGGAGCAGGGATGGAATCAGGGCCTCTCCAGCTGCATCAGTGCTGCAAGCGATGCCCTGGAGGCTGGAGCAGCATCCAGCGAACACCCAGGGCCTTGTCAAATCCCCCTGGAGCAAACTTGGATGTAGGGACAGAAGGGGGAATGAGGGGCTGGGGAGCAGCGCCACGGGAAGGGACCTGGGGGTCCTGGTCGAGGTCAAGTTGGCCGTGAGTCAGCAGTGCCCTGGCAGCCCAAAGGGCCACCGTGTCCTGGGGACATCAGGCCCGGCCAGGCCATGGGGGGATTGTCCTGCTCTGCTCTGGGCTGGGGCGGCCTCAGCTCCGGTGCTGGGGGCACTTTGGGCACCACAATGTGAGAGAGATCTAAAGCTGTTAAAAAAGCGTCCAAAGGAGGGACACGGGGATGGGGAAGGGCCTGGAGGGGCCACACGAGGAGAGGCTGAGAGCCCTTGGTTTGTTCAGCTGGGGCAGAGGAGATGAGGGCAGAGCTCAGCGGGGCTGCAGCTCCTCCCGAGGGACAGCTCCGACCTCTGCTCCCTGGGACAGGGACAGGACCCAGGGAACGGCTGGAGCTGGGCCAGGGGAGTTTAGATTGGATATCACAGAAAGGTTCTTCCCCCAGAGGGTGCTGGGCACTGCCCAGGCTCCTCAGGGAATGGGCACGGCCCCGAGGCTGCCAGAGCTCCAGGAGCGTTTGGACAGCGCTGCCAGGGATGCCCAGGGTGGGGTTGTTGGGGTGTCTGTGCAGGGCCAGGGGCTGGACTGGGTGATCCTGTGGGTCCCTTTCCCACTCAGGATATTCCATGATCTCTGAATTCCTGCTCCGCTCACAGCCTCGGGCCATCCCAGCCAGCGCTGGGGACCCTCGATGGATCAAAGGCACAGAGGTGGCCAAACGCCATCACTGACATGGTTCTTGTTGGGCCCTTCCTAACTTCCTCCAGATCAGTCCCCAGGCCGTTCCCTGGAGGCTTTTTTGCTGCCTTTCATGCAGGTCTTTTAATGCAAAGTTATTTTAATGCCGTGCTTTGCATTCTGCTGCTTCCCCGCTCCGCTGTCAGCGGCCGTTGCCACACAAGGTTAAAGCAGCCGAGCTGGACCTGCTGGAACGTTGTGCACGGATGGACTGGATGTGCTCCGCCTGCCTCTGGAGGCTGGGGTTCATGGGGCACCCCTGAGAGGTTGGTGGTGAAACAGGGATGGCTCCCGAACCCCGGGGCGAAGCTCCACGAGGTCTTTCCTGGGATCAAGAGGGAATTGCCACCACGCGGGGACTCCGTGCTGTGAACAGACACCGGGAGCACCAGCCAGCCTTCCAACTCCTGTTCCGCTGCCCAGATGTGCCCAGATGTGCTTGGGGATTGTCTCCCGGTCTTGCTGGTGTTACAGGAGAACTGGGGCCGGATTTCACCCTCCACCACCTGTCCCAGGGTGGTTGGGGATATTCAGAGCTGGGCAGATTGTCCCAAGCCACTGCTAACACTCCGGGCTGGGGTGCTGTTTGCGTGCCTGAACACGAGAAACACTGGATACTGCACTGGTGCTTGCTGAGAATTACCATCTGATCCTGACGTTTGCCAGGTCCCACGGAACTTTCCCAGCTCGACAGGGATGTTGGCTGGAAGGCGAGAGCTCCGCAGCTCCTCTTGTGGCTGCGGGAGAGGAGCTGGCAGCAGGAAAAAGTGATGGGGAGGATGTGCTGAGGCTGCTGGACACTGTCCTCATCACCAGTTACGCTTTTAATATAATTTTTGGCTATTTTTCATCCCCTAGACTCGCTCTGAAACCTGGCTTGGACTTTTTTTTTGCTGAGGAGATAAAAAACCGGTGCATTAGAAAGGGATGAACGAGCTGCAAAGGGTTAAAGGGAGCATTTGTATAAAAACAATGAATCCCATTTTTGCTTGATTGGCACTTTAATTAGGCCCATGTCCTTTTGCTGCCACTGCAATCAGATTGGAGGAGAATGGGAACCTTCCACACCGTTATATTTATCTCAAGATTACAAGATTTCCATTTTTTTTTCAATGCAAAGGGGGAAAAAAAAAGAGAAAGAAAAAGAAAAGAAAAAAACAAAACGCTGCTACTTTATAAACGTGGCGAGGGAACGATATTATTTAGGGCTCGGTGAAAGTGTGGCTTCCTGATTGCAGCGCAAGAATTAATCTTATTATGTTAACAAGGGATTGTTATGCTAAGGAGAAGAGGAAAGAAAAGTTCTGTCTCTCAAGTCTGCCAGGAACGAGGCCGGGACTGCGCAGGCTCCAGAGCCAGCCTTGAATTTAAGAGCTCCAGCGAAAAAAAAAGAAAGCCAAAAGTCCTTGTGGTTTTTACAAGGCGATTTCCCTCTTTTCCCTCTCTCTGTTGTACAGGGGGAGATTGTAACTCCGGCTCGCAGCTCCCGGTGCCCGGGAGTCTCCAGGGATTTCTCCAGATAAGCCCCGCTGGTAAATTCAGATTACCCCGCTCGTACCTGAGCCCAGCCTAAAATTCCAAATGAGGCGAGCTGCGACTCGGGAATGAGGCCGAGCAGGGTTTTACACCCAAATAAAAGGCAGCCCCGAGCCCTTCGAGGTGGGGGGGAAATGAATGGGACGCTGGAGATTCCCAGCTCCTCACCTTCGTGGGAAATGTGTCTTTCTGGGAAAGAAGGGTCACTTTATCCACTGAAAAACAGAAAAAAAAAGAGATTGTCCTGCACTACCTTTGGCGCTTTCGGGTGTAAAAAGGAAAACCTCTGGGTAATCCCAAATCTCCTTCCCCATCTCCCACTCCTGAATCCCCAAATCTGCAGTCCAGGGAATAAACATTCCCCAAGACGTGTCCACATCCTTCCTCCCACCTCTCCGAGCTGGTTGTGCTACAGGGCGAGGAGCAGGAGCTCTGAGTCAATATCCAGCCCCATTTTTCCCTCTCCTTTTTCCCAGGAAGCTTTCAGAGCCCATGACGAGCGCGAGCATCTCTGGAAGCAAAAGGTGGCTGCAAAATTCCAGCCTGTGCCTGGGCTTTGCTCAAATCCAGGCAAAGGCGTTTGCTGTGCGCTGGAATAGTTTATTCTTCGAGCAGGGATAGAAATGATGCCATTTGATTGAGGTGGCTAATTACACAGCTTGGAAAGTAAATTACAGCTATCAAATACCCCAGTGAATATTCCCTCACAAATAGGCAGAGAAGAAAATGAAATTTTTTGGGTTTGCTGGCAATTTGGAAATAAAAACATTGTCTCTGATGGCGAATGTAAAACCAATCCCTTTCAAATTCTTCTGCAACTGCTAAATTCAAATGATGCTTTGTTGCAGACCAACCAGACAGTTCACCCTGACAGCTCTAAGCTACTTTTATTTTTCCTGTTTTGAGGGTTTGTGTTTCTTTGTGACTTTTGGAAACACTTGCCTGCTCTTTACCATTTAATCTTTTCAGTGAAAAATATTACTAGCAAGTTTAAAACCAGATAAAACTGCCCAAGTGGAGTAAAAATCTTTGTCATATGGAGTAAATTGCTTGGCAGGAAAAGTTTAATAGGAAAAAACCCACCCTGAGCCACCCATCTCCTCAATTAGTAAATACACAAAAGTCTGAATTTCATTCCCACAGGCTGGGAAGATTTATAAGCAGGGATTAAAGTAAAGGGGAATGTGGGAAGAGCAGCAAACGTCTGGATCGAGGCTGGGGGCTGAGCTGATCCATCCCCATCCCCTGGATGAAATGGCTCTTTGGATGCTGTTTGCTGACCCAACACCTTCCAGAAGAGGCTGTTGCTCGTTTTTCTGGGGCCACTCCCCAAACCAACCCTTTATTGCACCTGCAGCCACGAGAACTTGGATTTCCTCTTAGATACCAACCTTCTGGGGCCAGGCTGCCAAGCTCTGCTTCCCCAAAACCTCCCCTCTGCCTGCGCTTCTGGGCTGCAGGACTGGAAGCCCAAACTTCCCGTGCCTTGGTCTCCCTGAGAACACAACAGGTGCCTGGATGGAGGACTTTGGGAATGTTTTCCAGGCCTTTTTGCTGCAGAACTCCTGCAGCAATGACTCCAATCCCCCCGTTTGCCTCCCTGCTGAGCCTTCAGCCTCTCTCCCTGGGTAATGAAAGCCAAGCATCTCTCTGGGTGTCTCTGCGTGCCTGTAAATTCCTGGGGCCTATTAGGACCAAAACAAAAAAGTCAATTTTCTTGTCTTATCCTCTTTCCTGGCCTTTAGGAGCAAATCCAAAGCCCACAGCAATCCTCCCTTCGCAGCCACCTCATTACCAACATCCTCGTGCATCCCAAGGCTCACTGCTGGCGTGGGCAAAGCAGCGCTTTGGGGACACTTTGGCATCTCCTAATTTGCCCCATGCCACCCCTTTGTCCCTGGAGAGGAGATGTTTTGTTACGTGCAAGCAGCACACGAGGTGCCCGGGGGGATTTGTTATCCCATTCCCAGGGGTGCAGTGAGGGCTGGGGGTGGATGTGTGGGATTTGCAGCCCCAGGGAGCCTGGGGGCCTTCGGGGTCTGTACGGGAGGAGAAGAAATAAGACAGCAAAACACTGAGATGTGTGCCAAGGGAATCCCATCCGAGCCCTGACCCTGGAATGGCAGCAGCTGAAACTCCCTGGGAATTTGGATGAGGGCAAACACCTTGTGGAAGGTGCTGCTGCTCGGTTTTGGATTTCGCCAAATGCAAAATGCAGCTTCTGTTTCATCATCAGCCACGATAACTTGTTTCCTCTTAAATATCCGGCTGTCAGGGCTAGGAGTTTGGTCCTGAGCATCCAAACAGCACATCCCTGGATACCAGCGCATCCCAGACCCACCTGTAAATTCCTGGGGCTCCTCTGCCACATCCCGCTCCGCTGCAACCACCCCGGGGACTGGATGGGAGGGGAGAGCCCTGAGTGCACTCTGTGCTGCTCTTCCAGAGCGTGTTCCCGGACACAGACAGGCATGGCATGTCCTGGAGGGGGGAATTTTTCCCTGCTGCATGAGAGATTTTGTCCTAGCACGGGTCAGAGAAAGCCCAACATTGATGGGTTTCATCTAATTTCAATTACAGTCATTAAAGCTTTCGCTCACACGAGCCGAGCCTGTCCGAGAGGCCTGGGCTGACAGGCCATTAGGGAGCGGTTATTTATAGCAGGCCATGTTAATTTTACAGGATCACAGACCAGTGATTCAGAGCCTGGCGTTGCTGAAAGGAATCACTCACAGCAGTAAGTGGGAGCTGACATGAAAGCGCCTCAGCCCAGCCAGGAGCTCCCGGGTCAGAGCAGGGTGGGAAGGGCTCGCACTGAGGTGCTGGGCTGGGCCATGGCTTGGGGACCCACGTGGGGGATGCTGAATGATCAAATCATCCCTTTCAGCCCCAGTTCGGTGTGAACGGATGGATTGAGACAGGAGGAGGTCAAGGAAATCCAGGCAAATGGGTGATTGGAGATCCAGGGAGAGCGGACAAGGTGCTGGATGATGCTAAAGGGAAGGGGCTCCTTTCCTGCGGTACCCCCAGGTTTTTCCAGCCCTGATTTGGGAGCTCTGAAGAGCCCAAACTCTGGAGCAGCTGCCTTCCTTTCCTCCTCTCTGCTCCACGGCATTTTCTGGAACCACCAGGATGCCCAGTTCTGCAAAAGGGCTTTGCTCAGCCTTTATCTGCCCCAGCAAAGGGCCTGGAGACGCCGAATGAAACATGCTGGAGATGAGGGAGGAGGAGGAACAGACAAAAAAACCATAAAACCTCCTGCATTGTATTGAATTCCCTTGAATTTTAAAGTGCTTCACGCTTGAAGCTTTCTGGGTGGAAGAATAGAAGTGGGGAGAGGGAGAAAAGGCAGGACAAAAGGAGCATTTCCCAGACACGGCAAAGGACGGGCGCGAATTGCACTGGGCCTGGGGAGGGCCTGATCCAGGTGGTGCTGGGGGGCTTTTCCCACAGGCTCTGGGCAGAGCCCTGCTGAGGACAGCCAGTCCAAGGCTGGCTCTGAGGCTCTGAGGTCCTGTCCCCTTCTACCAGCCCATGGTAATCCCAGTCCACGGTCATCCCAAAACGAGGCACCTGCTTGGTTGCAGGGTGGCTGCAGGACGGGGCAGTGGCAGGATGGGGGAACGGCCTGGGAATGCTGGGGACACAGACACGGACAGATGGACCAGCTGTCCATCGCTCTGCTTCCCGTGTCCCGGTGGGCACCAGCCCCGGGAGCACCGAGGAGGGGCCACGTCCCAGTGTGGCTCCCCCAGCCCAGCCCTGCTCTGCCCCGGGGCTTTCTCCGTGCCCACGAGTGCTGGAGGCATCAGAGGCAAGTTGTGGGGATTTTGGCCCAAAATCCACGGGGAGAAGGAACAGGGCCCATCAGGAAAGGGGGATTTTCTCCAGGGGATCTTTTCTGGAGATCTGGGCTGGCAGCGTTTTCCCTGCCGGGGGCAGAGAGGCTCCTCCCGCTCCTGCAGCCGGGCTGTGCTGAGCCACGCGCTGGCAAACAGCACAGACAGCCAGTGCTGAGGGGAAGGACACTTTTCTAGCAATAAATATAATAAAGGGACCATAATAGCCCTGGAATGCGACCCCTGGAGTGCTCCAGGCCCCTGTCCCCGAGTCACCCACAGCAGACAGCCCTCGCACCCACATTCTCCTGCCAACCTCACTCCGTGGGCGATGTCGACCTCTGACAGAATTGGGCACAACCCAATTAAACCCGACCTCCTGCTCCCCTTCTCCTGCCCAGCCAGGCCGCCTCACCCCTGCCTGCCTGTCTGCCCAGCTCCCTCATCACAATCCCCCCGGACGTGGGGCTCCCTTTTTTTATGCACTCCTACAGCACCTCCTGCAGCCCTGACCTCGGCTGAGCCGTGCAGACCATGAAATAATCTGATAATCACAGCACTGATGGTGATAATCATCATAATAACCCTGGTCCTGGCCAGGGCACCTGCCACCTGGGCACGGAGTGGCAGTGACAACCGGCTATTACGTACCTACCATGAGTGGAGTGGTGCCAGGGCTGGGTGTGAGGAGGGGAGTCGGGGAAGCAGGAAAACAAAGCCCAGCTCTCCCACAGGGAGGTTTTTACAAGAGCAGCAAGGCAAGGGTTTAACTACCAGCCCGAAGAGCCATTCCTGATGGAAGGATCCCAGAATGGTTTGGGCTGGAGGTGGACCTTGAAGATCATCACATGCCACCCCCTGCCCTGGACAGGGACCCCTCCCACTGTCCCAGGCTGTTCCAAGCCCCAATGTCCAGCCTGGCCTTGGACACTTCCAGGGATCCAGGGGCAGCCACAGCTGCTCTGGGCACCCTGTGCCAGGGCCTGCCCACCCTCCCAGGGAACAATTCCTTCCCAATATCTTTTTCATCTAAATTCCTTGGAGACCCTGGCCCGTGGTGTTAGACAGAGCATTTCCTCTTGGATAACACCAGCAGAATGCCCACATTCCCTGGAAACCCAGGCTCCCTCCACCCAGCCCAGCCCTCCCTGTTGTTCCTGTCCCCTCTCTGGCACATTAAGCCGCCGGAATAAGTCCATTGCATGGGCCACTTCACCTCTTCCCCTCTACCTGCGAGGAATCCCAGCTCCTGCTATTCCTTTGATGCCTTCCCTTCAGCTGCCGCGGAGCAGAAATGCTCGTATCAGCAAACAGATGGCGGCTGAGGCATGTAGCATAAAATATATTTATCAAGGCAAACAGCTGTAGCCCATTTCATTCTGAAGATTTCTATTAAAAGTTCTCTGGAGCTACAAGCTGCTCTGGCTCTGCAGCCGGAATAAAGCCGAGGGGACAAATGGCTTTTTGCAGAGCCTTTCTTTCCCCTTTCCTTGGCTCTTTTTTTCACTGCCTGAAGAAAGCCTGGCCCAGCTCTGCGGTCGTGACACATTTGTGGGCATTTCTTAGATCACCCTTGTGCCCAGCCATGTGCTCAGGGTGGGGCAAATGATCCAGAAAGGTGCCAGGAGCTCCAAGACTTGGGACAACACTGGGACATCAGACCTGCAGGGTGGATCCTCTTCGCTTCCAGGGATATCTCTGCCCGAGGCCGGAGCACGCTGAGCCCCGATCTGGGATGGATGGCTTCCCATGGCCCTCTGGCAAGGTCTAGCTTGCTGTTTTCCTTGGTTTTACCCTGACAAGGCTTTGCCACCACATTTACAATGAGTGAGAAGGGCCAAGTTGGGAGGAAATGCAAAGTTTTGCTCAAGTGTAAATGAATTTTCTTGGCAGACATTCCCTGCGCGGCGTCGGAAAATTCCCGGCTTTTGCCACGAATTTCATTGAAACGTTGACAAATATCACGAAATCCTCCGTGCAAATGGGAACTTCCATATTTTGTATTAAATATACTCTCTCCGTCCTCAGCTGCTGCAGTGACTCACGTAGAGCCCACTCCAGCGTGGCCCCAGCTGGGCAAAGGCATCCCCAAAGGGGGACGTGCCACCCTCTGAGGCCACCTGCCAGCAAGGCCAGGACTTTGGGAATGCCCAAAGGTAGAGGAGATGGGCTGAACATGGAATGATCTGGGAAGGTAAAACTGCGGAGCTGCCTCTGCTTCTTCCATATGGATGTGCCACCTCTTTACATCACCCACTGCTGTCCCAAATCCCCCCTTTTCCCTGCATTTCCGTGCAAAGGAACAGCTTTTCCAAAACGATCCTCCCAAACCCCAATCATAAACAGCATTTTCTCTTCTTTCTTTTTTCAAAAAAAGCCCTTTTTTCTTGCTTTTCTGCCTTTTTCTTTTTTTTTTTTTTGTGTAAAATATTCCTGGCAGCCCCTCCTTTGTAACCGCCTGCCGCTTCCCCAGCCAACAGCAACGCATTTCATCCCAAATTCTGCTTTCTATTTTCAGGCAAGCGAGCGGTGGGATGAGGAGTTTGCCCTAAAAATGTGCTCAGAGGAGTCAGGCTGCCATATGTGCCTGGAGATGTTCCTCCATCCTGAGCGGGGAATCCTGGCAGGGGCTGTGGGCATTACCCGGGAGCGGGGATTTGGCCGGCTCTGGGGAAAGACAAGGTGGAAGAGGGTCAGTTGGATGGTGAGGGGGTCACAGCTTGTGAGCAAGACCCAAGAGATCTGGGAGTTTATTCCAGCTCGGCTGCTGGGTGTAATTCCCTCCTCCTCTGTGCCTCAGTTCCCCCAGTGCTGTGCGTTGCTCTGCATATTCTGCGTAGGGAAATGAGCAGGGAAGAATGGCACGTGTGGGGTTAGGAACATGGATAGGACACCAGGAGTTTCCTTTTTCACTCCGGGGATCGGAAATGTGCCCCAGACCCAACGCTGGCTGTACATCTCCTCTCCCCGGTTGCTTGGGACGCCCCTTGGACCAGGTGCGTGTGGAATGGCTGCAGGGAAAATCTGCCAGAGGCACTTATCCACCTCCAGAGGAGCCTAAATGATTCCTTGATTATCTCATTAGTGCTCCAGTAAACAGCTCTGCTCCTTGAAGGGCTCCGCTCGCGGTGACACTCGAGCTGTGCTGGTGGCTGATGAGATCCTGGGGTGCCTGGAGGATGCTCCCAGCACCGGGATGGGCCCCACACCTTCTGCCTCTGTCCTGAGCTGTGCTGGGGAGGCAAAGGGAATGGCACTGATGCCCCTTCTTGGAGTGTGTTTGTCAGTCAGGGTTCATTATCACACCCCAGAATTATTGCAACCCAACAATTATGGAGCCCCAGAATGGTTTGGGGGAGAAGGGACCTTAAATCCCATCTCAGCCCACCCCTGCCAGTGCAGGGACACCTTCCACTATCCCAGGTTGTTCCAAGCCCCCTCCAGCCTGGCCTTGGACACTTCCAGGGATCCAGGGGCAGCCACAGCTGCTCTGGGCACCCTGTGCCAGGGCCTCCCCACCCTCACAGGAAAGAATTCCTTCCCAAAATCCCATCCATCCCTGCCCTCTGTCTCTTATGTCTTCACTTTGGGCTCTGTGACTGCTTTGCAAAGTGCTTGGAAGCAACTGTGTAAACAATGCTGCCAAAAGATTTTGGGGATGGGTGAATGGATTCAGGGGGTGCTGAGGGGAGCGGGATGTGCTGGATGTTTGGCCTTCCTGCGTCACTCATCCCAGAGATTTTATGGCTTGCAAAGCCCTGGGGAGGATGGTCCAAACTGCCACACGTCTCCTGGATTTGGAGGCTGGGACGTGGCCACAGCAGGGGAAAAGGGAGCTGCATCTCACCTCCAAAGGAGAGACATGAAGGGAGAGGGAGAGCAGAGAGATCAAAACAAGTGAGGCAGCAGCAGGAGGCAAGAGAAGAAAGGCGGCAGGAGAACAAGACCGCTCCCAAAATATCCCTCGTGTTTCCTGCGCCGCAGACCAAAGCTCACGCTGGGAAAGGCTTTTTGCGAGGGGAAGAGGCTCTAAGCTCTGCTCAAAGCTCTGCCTCGGGGTCCCCGGGGAGCCGTCCCTGCGCTGAGCCGGGAAACGGCTCCCGCCGCGCCCCTGGAGCGGTCCCTGCGGGGCTGCCTTTGATCGGAAACGCTCCAAATTCTTCCCGAGATGGAGCCTGAAGAGGCAAAGCTCCACCTTGTCTCAGTTTCATTGGGTTTTTTTTCTCCTTCCTGACTCGTTTGGGTTAAATAGCAAATCCGCTTTTAGGTGGGGGAACTGATCTTCTGGGTTCAGACCCACCTGCTTCACATTCTCCCAGCGGATTGTGAGCACAGGAGTGGGAAGGGGACTGATAAATCCCGAATTTCCTAAATGACATTCAAATATTGGCCACGTAGATAAATGATAGGAATTTATTTGCTATGGCAACAGGTCAAGCCCCTAATTCGAAGGGGTCATGGCAATGTGGGAGCATCTCTTGGGCTCACCAGCATCGACCCATGCGGGATGGAGCTGGGATGATGGGCACGTCTCTCCGCTCATTCCTGCTACTGTGCCGCCTTTTGGGGACAAAAAGGTATTGGGAAGAGCATAATCCAGCTCTGAACAGTGATTTCCCACCCTTTTCTCCACCCTTCTTTGGGCTCTTGCTGGTTTCCACCCCCTCCAGCCACATCAGCAAAGCCAACCTGCAGCTGCCCACGTGCCCTGTCCTCCTGAGGGTTGAAGTGGCACCTGGATAATAATCAGGGCACTTTGTAGGGAGTTTAAACTGGAAGTCATTAAGCAGAAATAGGAACCCACCTGCCACCCCTGCCCTGTGCCATTGTTCCCCCAAAGTGCCCTGAAAGGGGGTCTGAGCATCCCAAGGTTACCATCACACAGTGTCAGAGCTGAGGGATGTTAATACAACAGAGCCTAGAAACTGGGAATGAGATTAAAGAAAACACTCCCAGGTTTGGAAGGGAAGACAAATCAAAAATCAAAATAAAAGTGCAAGTTTCCTGCATTTGTTGTTTAATAAGAGCCATGATTTTATTGTGCTGCTGGACCGACAGTGGCCTTGGCGGGGTCTTTCATTTGGCCTCAACAATTAAATTCCCTTTTATTACTGCAAAAAAAACCCCATTTGGCACCTGGCAATGCCTTAGTGCCTCGCAGCCGTCTCCAAAGGCGGATGGGTCAGTCCTTTCCCGGGGCAGAGGGGAGCAATCGTTTTAAATGGCCTGGCAGGGTGTGAAGTCCTCACGGTGCTGCTGAGATCCGACGGGAACCAGCCCGGCTCTCGCGGCTCCTGTCCAGAGGGAGCCTCTTCGGGCTCGATTAAAGCTCATCCTCCCGAAAGGCACCTGGGTTTTATCCACACGCATCCAGAGGTGGAGCATTTCCCATTTTGCCTGATAATTTATTCCCAGGGTTAATCATCCTCCCTGCTAAAAATTCAGCCTAATTTTGATCTGAATGTGTCTGGCACCAACGTCCTGCAGCGACTGCTCGCTTTCTTTCCCTGCCCAGCCTCTTCTCCCTCTGAAGCTCTTGGATGTCATTACAACTCCCTTTTTTTCTGGCCCCTCGAGTGATTTTCCTCCAGCATCTGCAGTTTTGCCAGGCTCTTCTCTGCCCTCCTGGATTCCCATCGTGGGACCTGTCAGAGCCTCATCACACCTTTGGATAGATCTCTAAGCACCTAAATAATATCCCCACCCCCCAGGGCCCTTCTGCAGGATTAATTTTCCACTTCAAGATAGAAAAATGCTTTCCAGTTCCCCATGTAAAATAAACACGAGGCGCTGCTCCTTCCTCGAGCAGCTGCTCGGGGCTGATTTCCCTGGAACATTTTGGGATGCTGACAGCCCCATCGCCGCCGCCTCCCTCCCTCCCTCCTCCCCTCGCCCGTCTTTGCTTCCCGTGACACGGTGACGGCCCCGGCGCAGGAGGAGATTAGCCCGGTGTCCGTGCCTCGGAGAAGCGCCGCTTCCCTTTTATCTCTGGGAAGCAGGCGCGCTGGACGTGAGCCCTGCAGGGATTTATCGAGGTGCCCTGGATCTGCCTTTTCCTCCTGCAGCAGCTCCTTTGCACCCACGGAGCACCGGTCTCAACAGGAGGAGTGCAAGGAGGGGCGTAAAGGGCATTTTTGTTTTGCCAAGGGCAATCCCATGGAAATTTTGCGCTGAAATATCTTGGAGACGGCACCTTTGGAGTCATCTCCTTTGCCCGCTTTGGAATTCCTGGGTGATGCTTTGGTTTTTTACAGACGCAGAAACTCTCTGGCCTTTCCGGGTCGCACCGTGGTGATTTTGGGGGCTGTTTGTGGCCACACCGCGGCTCCGAGCAGAGCAAAGGCACCGGGAGCGCTGCAGGAGGAGCGGGGTGCTTGGAAAGCAGAGGGAGTGTGAAAATGCCAATGGTCACTGTGCGGAGTGGGGCTGGGGATGGGACACAAGGCGGCTGGGCTGGGTGCGGGGATAAGGAGATGGTTCAGACCCCTGAGTGCTCTCGGGGTGTTTGAACGCTTCCTTTGCCTCCCCGGCTTCCAGGTACGGAAGGGTATGGAGGATACTCCAATCCCACACAGCAACCTCCGTACCCCATGGACGGCCTGCAGATCATCTTCATCAGCCAATTTCTCCTCCTCTTCCATGGGACCCTGTCTGATGGCGCCCTTGGCTTTCTCCTGATTTTTGGTGTTCCCAGTGGCTTGAGGGCTGCTCCCCATCTTTGCTGTTGCATTTTCCAGTGTGGAGGGACTGTGCAGAAAATCCCGCTGGGAAAAGCCAGCGCCCATAAAGGAGACAGAGGAGTCCTGCGACTTTACTCGAATAAAGGGAGAGACTCCCCGGGAGCACACGCCCGCCGGGTTTTCCCTCTGGAGGTTTCGGAGGGCACAGTCTCCTTTATCCCAAACTCCCGGCCGCACGTTGCCCTCTTCCCTTCCCCATTGCTGAGGTACCAGGAAGGTGCCGCCTTCCCGAACCGCCTGCCCCATATCCCCCCCTGAACCCGGCATTTTACCCCAAAGGTCAGAAGTTCAACCTGTGCAGACCCCTTTTTCTGTTTCAAGAGTCAAGCTGCCTGGGCTCTGTAACAAACCTTTGGTGGAGACATTCAGACCCATTTCAAAGCCGTTCACACCCATCCCCTCACCCGTGGAATTTTTTGTGGAGACATCGGCACAACTCTTCCCCATCAGGACCCTCCTTCCCTTTTTACGGGAGTTTTACGGGCTCTTGCCCGTTTTTGCGGTGGGTGCAGATTGTACAGCAGTGGCTGTGGGAATATTTGGGAATGTGTCCAGGGGAGCCGGGCTATCTGCTTTTCAAAGAGAGGAGAGCTGAGAAAGGCAGAGATTAAAACAGTGCAAAGCTTGTGTTTCTGGATGCTTGGCTGCATCCCGAGCCCTGTTTTCCAACGAGAAAAGGCTGCTCTGAGCACTCAGTAAATCAGGGCCCTGTAAATGCTCTCAGAGAAGCACTTAAAAATCACTCGGTGTTGTAAAGATCGTGTCCAGTGCTCGTTTCTGAACCGCCTCGAAACGGCTGCCGTGCCCAACATCCCCCACAGCCACCTGATGTGGGAGCCTGGTCCCTCCCCAGGACATCCCGGTGCTCTTCCCAAAGGAGAACCGAACAATTAGCGCTGGTTTGCAAACGGGGAAACCGAGGCACGCTGTGGGTTATCCCCGAATTCCCATCAGTTGGCCCCGTTTCCCTCCGGGCTGGGCTGTGGTTGGAGATACAGCGCCAGGGGAGGGCTGGCTCCAGATACTCCCAGGTGTTGGCTGAGGCGTGACTCGGCTTGGCAAGGCTGGAATGTGCCAGTCCGGTGGCTAATGCTGAGGAGGGACATGTATTTACTGGCTGGATGAGTATTTTCTGACTGGATACGTATTTTCTGGCTGGATAAGTATTTTCTGACTGATTTGGGGGTCTTTGGGGGAAAAAAATTACATTTTGCTTCAGTTTCCCCTGAGCATCTCTCCCGTCCCGGGAGGACGGAGCGGTGCGGGCTCTCCGGACGAGCACGTGCGTATCAATCCCATTTTTATTTCATTCCCTGCCCCTTCCTTCCCCATCTCCACGCTCAGGAGACGCTCCCACCTCCTCGGCGGGGAGCGAGGAGGCCGCAGGTTTGCAAGGTGCGACACAGGTACAGTATTTCACAGCTGGTTGCTTTGTAATGGGATTCTTTTATTGGGAGCTGTTTCCCGGGATCTGGCTCTGATTAGCAGATGTAAATCCTGCCCTGCATGCTGATGGATCCGCCCTGCCCCCGGAGCCACCGGCAGCCGAGGGAGGGTCACAACAACACGAATCGAGCAGTTCAGCTCCCACCTGGACTCCTCGGCCTGTGCTGTGCGCGACCCCCGGCTGATGCAGCCCATCAATCCCGGGAAACTCCTGTTTGGAGAGAGCAGGATGCAGCCGCAGGCGCTGAGGAGCAGGGTGAGGGGCTGGCAGGTTGAGTTAGTGCTGGGAGAGCAGATGCACATTTAAACAAACCATCCGCTCTCAAGAAGAAAACAATGACTTAGTGCTTCCTAATTACCATCCTAAAGTCAAGCAATTACTCCTTATTCACACGTGATTACCAAGAATAGCTTAAAATGAATAAACATTCAAAAAAAAAAAAAGCCTCTTACTAAATTTTCATTAGCTACCACAGTGAGTAAGATATTTACACTCGGCACAGCCCCCATAAACACAGACAAGACATTACTCAGTAAATGAGTGAATTAGTATTGTGCTAATTGCTAGAAATTGTTATCAGGTTACTACAATTACTACAAATTCCCGGCAGGATCGACCCTTTTTGTTATTTCTTGCAAAATAAAGGAGAAATCTTAGTGATGTGGTTGATGTGGTTAAAAATAATTGGGGGGGGGAAAAGGGCAGTTCCTCGGTGGAATGAGAAGAGGAGAGGAGAGGAGAGGGGAGGGGCGAGGAGAGGGGGAGGGAAATGGTTAAAGCCCACATGGCAGCTCATACTTTATTTCTGAGACCGTGGGTCTGGGGTATGTCTGGGACAGGGCTGTGGGTGTTTTGGGTGGGAATTGGCAGGGGTGGAAGTGATGGAAGTGGAAAAATGCACGAAAGCACAAGAACATGATTTCAGCCTTGTGCATCTCACTCTGCACCATCCACAGCCGCCCAAACTCCCACAGGGACACCAGACCATGTGCCCGTGGGTGGCACTCCAGGAATCCCATCCCACTCCTGATTCCCACCCTCACCATTCCCTCACTGCCTTCATTGCCCGGGGCCCCAGGACCCAAACTGGGTTGTGCCTCTGTTCTCTGCCCATCGGCATCGCTTTCTGCCAGGGGGGTTCTCCAACAAGGGATGCAGCAGGGACAAAAAAATACTGGGATACAGGGAAAAATGGCAAAAGTCACATAGTAGAGATTATTTTGGTGAGCCAGAGGTGCCAGAGAAGGATTTAGGCAGGATTTTGGACTCTGGCAGCACTGGAGCTCGGACACGTTTGCAAGGGGGCTGGTTTCGCTCACCTCCTGCCGTTCCGGGGTTTGGAGAGGTGGAGCCAGGCTGGGCATGGTGTTGTGCAGACAACCTGGTCTGTGCACCTCAAACCTGTCTGCTCTCCTCGCTAGATCAGTTGGTCTAATAAAAGGTTTTATCTGTCCCTATAAAGTGTCTCCTCTGGCAGCCTCAGCCCCGGCACAGCTGCGGCTTCCCCAGGGCAGACACGCCGGGTATTGCACTTTGGGCAACACTTCTGCAAAATTGGGTGCTATAAATCCTCCTCGTTTCCCCTCGTGTGAAGCAGGGGATAATGAGCAGGACGTGTGAAGTCTTGATCAGCTGCTGCTGGTGCAGCACACCAGTGTTTTCAGATGAAGAGCAATGAGGGGAAAAAAAAGTGGTTATTAGAGCAGAAGCGCATTAGAAATAAAATCTGACTTTCCATTCCACCCCTGGAGCTTGACATCGCTGCGAGCCGTGGTATTTCCATCAGGGATCTGCTTGTTGTTCCGTGTTTGGGTTTTGGATACCCCACCCAGAAGCAGCTCAGGTCCCGGGGTGTTAATCTGGGGGTGGGCAGAGATGGGCATCACTCACCCCATTAATTGAGGTCCTGGGGGTGTCTCACCCCATGTAGGTCTGGGTGGGGTCTGTGGGCAGGTGTCAGGAGCTGGGGGCTTTGGACAGCTCTCCCCATCACTCAGGAAAAGACTTTTGCATTGGATGTGAGCCACCCTGCAGGTCTTAATGGATTTATATCAATGAATAGAATAGATAAAACAATATACAAAGGTTGGGGGGAGAATACAGACCCGCGTGTTCAGCCTCCCGGGCTCATGCACACAGGCAGAGTGAGCGGGGTCATTTGCAGACCTCTGCAGGTGTGTTGGGTCACGGTGCTGCAGCTCCATGAGGACCCCTCAGAGCACGGACACGGGGCTGGAAATGCCTGCGGGAATCGGGTCTCAGCAGCCGAAGTTGTTGGTCTGCTCTGGAAAATAATGAGGGAGATTGAAAAACAAGAGGAAAGGCAGAAAAAGGTGATTTGGGTTCTGCCCTCTGTGAACTCGGTGGCTCTGTGGTGCCAGCTTCACACGCTCGTCCTTGGGACTGCACGACGGAGAAAATGAGTGTCCTCATGGAAAGGGATCCACGTCCCTCCTCCATGTGCTGCCCCCTCCCTGCCCTCAGCCTTCACCTTGCTGTACAAACAGAGGCCAGAGTCCTGCTCCCTCCGTCCTGGAAACCTGCAGGATCCACTGGCAAATGGAAATAACTGGTGTAGGGTTATGATGCACCCCAAATGAGCTGGAAGGATGCTGATCTCGGAAACAACAGGGAGACGGAAAGGGAAAATGAAGGAGTTGCAGGTGAGGAAAGGGATTTGGAGAGCTTCCTGGGGTATCAAGGCTTAAATTCCTGCTGCTCCGCGGCTAAATCCTCCGCCCTGCCGGATTGTGCTGACCCTGCCTTGTTGGGAGAGCAGCTGGTGGCTCTGCGGGGAAAATCCTCCCTGGGCTGCGGATCCTGGCCCCACGGACACCACTCCCTCCGTCCGTGTTGTCCACTTGACCTACACAGGGGTTACGGGCGCATCCCCGGGCTGGGGAAGCGCTGAGGAGGAGAGGAGGCTGGATGGAGTGAGGGAGCAGGATCTCTCCCCAGCTCCTAAGCGTGAGTCAGCAGGATCCCTGCGTTCAAAGCTGGCTGCTCTCGAGAAGGCATTTGCATTTCAGAGAGCTCCTGCTCTGCTCCCCCACTGACAGTGTTTAGCTTTTGTTTAAAGCCGGGCTCCTCCGCAGCGCTGCGAAAGCGGCCGAGCGCAGGAGACAAGAGGCAGGAGCCTCTGGGTTTGATCATTTCCTCCTTTGTCTCTCACAGCCCCTCCCTTGCCAAGAGGAGCCTCTCGCAGAATCCAAAATCCTCTTCCAAAATGCAAAGGTGAAGGCTGAGGGGGCTGAGGCCGGGGTGTGCTCACACCGACGCCTCAAATCCGTGTGGGTTCCTCCATTGGGGTGGGGCACCTCCATCAGGTCGGGCTGGGAATACTCACTCCAAATAGCTGGGGTGCCCCAGCTCTGGGACCACCAGCACAGGAAGGACGTGGAGC
>VZRS01006502.1:0-15826 GCA_013398055.1 Ifrita kowaldi
GTGGGGACAAGGCCCCTCTCATGACCCAGTAGGCACCAGCTGTCACCTTCTGGGTTGTTTCTTTTAGGATTCGAAGCAGTGGGGACACCGGTGTCCTGTTCCCCTCCAGCAGCATGGGGAGGTGGAGGTTCCCTGGAGGATCCCCCTGAACCCTTTGAGCCCAGGGCCATTTCCCCCGAATGATCAATAAACCTGTTTGGCAAAGCTATGCTCTGTGTCCGTGTGTGTCCGTGGGTCTGGATTTCTCTCTCCCAGTGGCTGGAGGATGTCAGGCCAGGTGCAGTTGCTCCATGCCGGGCTCTGCTGCCTTGACACAATCCATGCTCTCTCCCAGTCAAATTATGTCTTGGAAGTTGTGCGAAGCCTGGGGGGAGGGTTTGAGTAGGTGGGTGGGTGTCCAGGTGGTGAGAAAGGCTGCGATTCACTGTGAGTGTGGTGGGAATGGCCTGGGTTGAAAAGGAAAAAATAAAAATTTAAAACAAGTTTTCTTACAACAATTTTTTCCCCCAAAATTCTTTATTTACTCAAAAGAATTTAATTGTTAAAAAAATCTTAATATGTCAAAAGTATGTTGAAAATATTTATTGGTTTTGAAATTTGGTTCCCTGGCGGGATGGGGCTGCTGGGTCTACCCGGCTCCGGGGCGCCATGGGGCCATGGGGGTTTCCAGATGCGGGGCCCTACACAGTCACCTGTAGTGCCCGGCCATGGTGGGGTAGAGCCACCACGGCGTCCTGGGAAAGGGCGAATGGTTCTTCCTGGCTCTGGGGACGTTCTTGGCCACCAGGTCCACCAGCTCCAGCAGGACTTGGGTGAATTTCAGGGTGGGATGGGTGGATCAGTTGTCCCCGGGTGCCCTGGGAGCTTCCCAGGGGCTCTCTGGTTTTTGCTGACTCTAGTTCCAGAACTGAAGAAGCCACTGGTGCTGGCACTGCCCTGGAGAAGCCTCACAGCAGAAGTGGTGCAGGGCATTGCCCTGGCAGAGGGGTAGGGAAAATGTCTTGGCCGTGAGCAGCAGAGCAGAGACATACCCACTGGCACAGGAGTTCCCCACCCCACCATGTTTAAGGCAGATTTGGGTTGCATTCCTGCTGTCCTTGCAGTGAAATATTGCACAGAAGGCACAGAGGTGTCTTCTCCTTGGGGCTCCTGGATAACACTGAGATGCTGTGGGGAAGCTGTGCCCTGCCTGAGGGCAGACCCAGCCCAGCAGGACCCCCGGGCAAAGGGAAGAATGTCCCAAAGACAGGATGTTGTGCTCAGTGCCAGCCCCACAGCCCAGCAGTGCCAGCAGCCTGGCTTGGGTTGATGAGGCACAAAAGCCAAGCCCTGACTGCAGGGCTTGGGCAGGGGGATCCTGTTCCTTCCTTGTGGCTCAGGGCTCTTTCTGGGGGCAGCGGCCTGTGGGGATGACTAGAGCCTGCAGAGAGAGGGGTGGGGACACATCTCGGTGCGCACAGTGGGGTCACGTTCTTGTTTCTGCCTTTTTGGATTGGAAGAGTTGGTGACACCTGTCCCTCTCCAGGGGCATGAGGATATGGTCATCCTTGAAGGACCCCCTGATACCCTGTGAGCCCAGGGCCATTTCTCTTGAATGATCAACAAACCCATTCAGCAAAGCAATGCTCTGCTTGTCCCTGTGTTTCTGTGTATATTTGTCTGTGTCTGGATTTCCGTTCTCCTGGCAAGCAAGGGAACTTGGGCCAGCCTCTGGTGGCTTCATGTCCGGGCTCTGCCGCCTCCCACACAATCCCCCCCACCCCCATCTGGGTTGATTGTTGCGGGTTGTGCGGGGTCTGGTGAAGGCAGTTTGAGTGGGTGTGTGTGCGCACAGGCAGAGCAGAGAGCAGATGCTGGCTGTGATTGCGACGGAGGTGGTGTGAGTCCAAAATGAAAACAAAGGTTTCCAACAGCTTTTTTCAAAAAGTTTCTTTTTTCCACCAAAAAAATACATTTGTTTTCCAAAAAAAGTTTCTTTTTGCCCAAAACATTTACTGATGTTGAAATTTGGTTCCCTGCTTGGACGGGGCTACCAGGTCTAGCTGGCTACAGGGCGCTGTGTGACTGTGTGGTTTCTCTGGGTGCAGAGAGGAAGGAGGATGCCAGGTTAACCTGGCCCTGGGAGAGTTCCTCAGTGTACAGGTCTGCCGTGCTCCGGGGCAGTGCTCAGTTGCCAGGTCTACCCTGCTATAGGGTGTCCCGGGAAGGCCAGGTCTACCTGGCTCCAAAGATGGGCTCAGCGGTCAGCCCCGCCTGGAGATGGCAGGACACCGCAGTGTCCAGGCACAGGGTGAGCTGGTCTACCTGGCTTCGGGGAGACAGCCCAATTTCAACATGGCCTGGCTAGACCAATTTTCCCCAGCCATCCTGGAACTTCACCAGGCGCTCAGTCATTTTTACTGCCTCCAGTTACGTCATCCAAGGAGCTGCTGCCCCAGCACTGCCCCAGGGAAGCCTCACAGCAGAAATGGCACAGGTCATTGCCCTGGCAGAGGGGCATGGAAAATGTCTTGGCTGTGAGCGGCAGAGCAGCAAGAAACCCACTGGCCCTGGCAGCTGCTGCCATGTGGGCACATGCTCTGCTGCTTGGGAGGGTCCTGGAGTGACCACAGGGGTTTGCAGATGGACACAGAGAGGTCATGGGACATGATGGAGAGAAGGGAATATTTCGCTTCAAGGAAAAAGAAGAGAAAAATGTCCTGTGTAGCACATTCCCTACAGGAGGTGGCACTAGTGTCCCAGAGGGAACTGGCCATGGATCTGGGGAGAGTGGTGTACATGGAGCCCAGGTCAATCAGGGAGAGGCTGAGATGGAAGAAGTCCCTGGGTGGTGGCTGCAGACTCCAGGGGATGATGAGACTGCTGCCCAGGAGGGCAGCCAGGGAGATGCCTAGGAAGAGCCACAAGTGCAGGAGCTGCAGCTCTAGTGGGTCTGCGGAGGCCAGGAGGAGGAACTGGGAGCTGGAGCTGATGTTGGACATCTGGTGGCTTTTGTCACAGGGATGCGTGGAAAAGACAGTGAGACATGAGGCTGGGCTTTTCAGGGGAAAACCTACTTCATTCTTTGTAGAAATGCCCCACCCTGCCTCTGTGCCCCCAGTCCCTCCTGTGTGCAGCTCCCTTTGCTTGGAGCTGTGCTTGGCACTGGCTGAGGCTGCCAGTAGAGCTGGGCAGGCTCTGCAGAAGTCACTTCTGTCCTGCAGAAACTGGAAAACAGTAGCATGGGGGGATTTCAGGTAAAATCTGCTCTGGAAAGAACAAAGCTTTTCATCATTGTTGCTCCCAATTCCCCCTGCAAGCGCAGAGATCCAGAGGGTTTGTGTTGTTCCTTTTGTTCGAGTTCCCCACCACAATAGAGGGGTGGTTTGAAGGTAGATTTGGGTTGCATTCCTGCTGTCCTTGCAGTGAAATATTGCCCAGATGGCACAGAGGTGTCTTCTCCTTGGGGCTCCTGGATAACACTGAGATGCTGTGGGGGAGCTGTGCCCTGCCTGAGGGCAGACTCAGACCAGTAGGACCCCTGGGGAAAGGGAGGAATGTCTCAAAGACAGGATGTTGTGGTCAGTGCCAGCCCCGCAGCCCAGCAGTACCTGGAGCCCACGGGCTGAGTGGGAATAAAGACAGCAGAGCCTGAAGGGGAAACACCTCCAAATGCCTCTGTGTTTGTGCAGAGGGAAGCACAGCACACACAGAGGGTCACTCAGCAGCTTCTCCTGCCCAGGATTCGGGGTGTGAATGAGGAGACTCTGGCAGAACGCTCAGGGTGTTGAGGGCATAAGCTCTGCTTGGTGAGAAATGAGACCAGGGGAATCATCTGGGGAAGGCTTCTCCAGGGCAGAGGATGGCAGGGAGACCTGTGAATTGCTGATCCCTCAGCATTTCTGTTCGCAGCCCCTTCCCTCCCTCCCTGGGGCTGCTGCCTGGAGCTGCCCTTTCTGGGGGCTGCTTCCCTGTCCCTCTTTCTCTGCCCTGTCACCCCACCCCACCCCACCCTCTGGGTGCTCAGCTCTGCTTTGCAGGTCCCTCCCAAGGCCGGGCACTGCTGGGGAGCAGCTCACTGTGGGCAGGAACAGACAGGATGAGACACAGACCCTGAGGCAGCTGTAAAGGGGTTGCTGCTATCTGCAGACTGATGCCTGGGCAAGGCACTTGCTGAGTTGCTCATAAACCTCAGCATGGTGGATTAGGAGCCTCAGCCCTTTCCTCACTTAGACAGCCTTGTTCCCGTTTCCATCGAGGCAAACCAGTGAAAATTCCCAGCACAGACTGAGGAAAGAAGAGAGTTAAGTAGGAAAGTGCTTGCTCATGTCAAGTGACTTCCAGAGGCGTCTGGGTTGTGAGCAGGACCTCTGAGCAGTCCTGACCCTCACAGCACCCCCTGGACAGGCAGAAGGACCCTGTCCTGCTGGGGTCCCTCCTTCTTTGGCTGGCGTTCTCCTCCCATGGCCCTCTGGCAGCCTGAGTGCTGAGCCCAGCAGTGGCTGGTCCCACACAGTGCCCTGGGCTGCAGGGACACGGCTCTGGGGACAGCCCTGGACACCATGGGCAGCACCCCCTGCCTTCCCACCCAGCAGCTCTCCTTGGGAGCAGGGAGGTGTCCTGCCCTGTCCTGCTGGTGCTTCTGCCAGGGAACCCCTGCTGTGGAAAACATTGCTTTTCCCTGGAGCCAGGAACCAGCAGAGCCTCTGCGGCACATCCCAGCAGTCACGGGCTGTGCCCACTCTTGAGGAGCCCTCCAGGATCCTCCCCTGCCTTTCCCTGCATCTGCCCACTTCCGAGGTTAAGGGTCAATTTGGGGATTCCTGTCACAGTCAGGATTCAGGTGTCTTCCCACTTCCAAGACCTGTTTGATGTTGTCTGTGTCTCCTTTGCCCTTGTCCCCCAGCCATGCCCCAGCCCTGCTGCCTCAGCAGAGGAGCTGCTCCGGGGCAGAGCTGTCTCTGGGCAGTGCCGCCCTGCTGCCCTCAGCTCCCCCTGTGCCAGGAGCCTGACCCAGCTGTGGAGAAAAGTGTCAGCTCCAAGTGTCCCTGTCGCTGCCCTACCTCAGGTCTCCCAAGAGATCCCTGGGGCTCCAGGTCTGACAGCTTCTGACAAGCAGTGGGCTCAGCCCTGGGGAATGCACTTGGAAGTTGACTGTAGGAATATCAAATTGTCCCTTTCAAGGTTAGTGGTTGCGGAAATCTTCCTCTTTAACACCACTTGTGAAAAAATTCCTGAAGACTTGAAGACAATTCTGGCAGAATCGTGACTCCTTCAAACTTTCTGCAGTTTAATGAGCCCCATGGGAGATTTGGTTCTGAGTCCATGAGCCTCAGATCCCCAGAGGAGACTTCACAAATGCCCAAGGAATGAAAGTCAGAAGCAAAAGCCCAAGACGCTTTTCAAGGCCCGAGATAATGTTCCACTCTCCACTGGATTTTTGCCGTGGTCACATGGGACTATTAAAGGCTGAATGAGTCTTTCTGAGCAATCCTTTGCTATCCAGGCACCGACCAGCTCTTGGAAGGGAAACAGGGAGTATGATGATGTTGGTACTGCCCTGTCAGGGCACCACTGGGCACCTGCTGTCCTTGGACCAAACAGAAACCCTGCAAGGGAGGGATCCTCTGAGAGTCGTGGGCAAGCCAAACATCTCTTTAATATTCTGCATCCTCCAGGCAGCTCTGGCCAAAGCCCACTGGCTCCAGGATGGATCCTTGACAGACCCAGTCTGGAGGTGGTCCCCACCAGTGATGAACAGAGCTTCCGGGCAAGTCCCAAGAGGAGGCTTTGGCCACTCCTTCCCAGTGAGACCTTCCTGGGTCTCCAGCACAACCAGTCTGTGGGATCCTTCCGTCCCTCCAGAAATATGGGTGGATATTGCCCCTTTGGAATGGGGGGGGCGTTCAGAGCACACTCTGCACCAGTGTCCACCAGAGATATATCCTTGATGCTGCCATGGAGCTGCTGTGCCAGGCCACTGATCCCACTCAGGCAGGAGCCGTGACTGTCCCTTTCAGAGGCCAGCATGGACAAAGATATGTGTCTTCCTGCTCAGGGAAAGGATTTGTGGGGTTTGTTCCTGCCAAGCAGAAGTAGCCTGACCCGGGTGGAAAGTCCCAGCAGCCCTTCTGCTCTGGCCCACAGGCACTGGAGCAGGAGTTCTCCTGCAGAAATGCTTGGGGGCCTTTGGCTCTTCTTCCAGTTCCAGTACCCAAGCTTCCCCTCACCAGGGAGGTTCCAAATCCCACTTCCACGTGTTCAAGCCATGGTGCTGCAGACAGAACCAGGGGTGACCAGGGCCCCTCTCATGTCCCAGTGGACAGGGGGATCATGTTTTGGGCTGTGTGTTTTAGGACTGGAATTGGTGGTGACAACTGTGTCTTGTCCCACTCCAGCAGCATGAGGAGATGATCGTCCCTGGAGGATGCCCTGACCCCTTGCAGCCCTGGTCCATTTCCCTTGAATAATCCATAAACCCATTCAGCAAAGCTACACTGTGTCTGTGTGTGTTTTCCAAACAAAATTCCCCCAAATCTCCAAGTGGTTTCCCCCAGAGGTGTTGTCTTGTCCCTGTATCTATCTGCATATCCCATCACTCTGTAACTGTCACCTCCACACCTGTCTGACCCCTCTGGAACCTCCCAGGTCTGCACTGAACTCCTCTGTCCTGGTCCCCACCACCAGAAGCACAACGGCAGCTCAGACCAGGTGCTCGCAGGCTGGTGCCTGATAATGAACACATGGCAGAGACAGGGAGAATCCCCCATTCCATAGGGTTGCACGGTGCAGGGGGGCCAGCAGGACTACAAACCACAGAGAAGATGCCTCAACTGCCTCAGCTGAATCCCTTCTCTCAGCCCTTGGCCTGGGAATTCTCCAGATGCAGCACAACCTCTGGAGGAGAATTTCCATAAGGAAGACAAGAGAAAGGAATTGTTTCTTCCCTTTCCCTCATCCCTCCTCCTTATGCTGATATTCCTGCCACCTCATAGCAAAACCAACGAAAAAGCATCTGCAATGAGGTAACTTTGAGGATCAGTTCCCAAGCAGGGCCACAGGAGGTTTTTCTGCCCTGACAAGAGTTAGAAAATTATGATTTGGTTGAATAGTTTGAAAACCAGAAATTCTAGAATCCTGGGTTTTCCAACGCAACAACAAGAAAGTCGGCAGTTTTAATGGTCCTTTACCCTCCTTCTTCCCACTGTTAATTTGACACATCCCAACTCCAGAGGAGCAGATCATGGAAACCAGAACTGCAGGAAGAGCTGGAGGTTCATTCCAGAGAGAGGAAGAAAGAGTGAAATAGGGCAATTAATTCCAATTGTTTTCTTGACCATAACAGCCACAAACAGCTCTTCACTCAACGTTCAATATTTCGATGTTGAGGTGTGTTCTTCATTTCTCACACCAAATTGCAGTAATTTGGAAATTGTCCCTGGTTTAGAACAAAACCACAGGCCAATAGTTGACCCACGCTGGTTCCTAAATGAGAAATCATTAAACCTCTACCAAGATGTGTTTCCCTGCAGTAAGGAAGGCAGTTTGATTCCTTTTGTCCCGAGTTTGTCCTGACTGTGTGACTTCAGATGAACTGGAATGGTCCCGTCACCACCAAATTTGGCTGCAGTGACAAGGGTCAAACCCTCAAGTCACCATTAAATGCTCTGGATCCGTGCCTTCCCCAGCCCAGCAGCAATTCCTGCCGCTGCCCCCCGCTCTGGGTCAGCCTGACGGGCATCAATCTGGTGTGCGAGGCCGGCTCCTGCAGGACACAATGCTCAGAGCTGCTCTGTGTCCCGCAGCTTCAGCATCTCAGATGCCGCTCCACGGCTGTGGGGCCTGTGCCACCAATGTGTCACCAATGTTCCATCACTTCTCCACCACTTTTCTACTGCTCCTCCACTGCTTCACTCCTGCTGTACAGCTGCTGCTCCTGTTCCAGCACTGCTGCCAAACCTCCCCTGGTGCTGCACTCACTCCAATGCTGCTCGTCTGTGACACCGCAGGGACTCTTGAAACAGTGGGGCTATTGTGACACTGCGGGGACACATGCAACCAAAGGAACTCAGTGATGCTGTGGAGTCTTGTGCAATCCAGAGGGCCCTTTGGCATGATAAGGCCTTATGGAACCAAGGGGACAACTGTGATACTGTGGGGTTTCATGGAACCGAGGACCCAATGTGATCCCTCAGGGCCTCATGGCTACCAGGGATCATTGTGATACTATGGGGTTTCATGGAACTTAGGAGACACTATGACACTGCTGGGCCTCATGGAACCATGGATCCATTGTGACACTGTGGGGCGTCCCAGAAAAAAGGTAGCCTGAGAAACTGTGGGGTCTCGTGGAATCCAGAGGCATCTGTGACACAGGAGGGCCTTTTGGAACCAAGGGACTACTGTGATACCTCAGGGCCTCGTGGTGTCCAGGGATCCTTGTGACATTGTGAGGCCTCATGGAACCGAGGATCCAATGTGACACTGTGAGGTCTCATGGAACCAAAGGGACCCTGGGACACCGTGGGACCTTGTGGCACAAAGAGGACCCTGGGATACTGTGAGGCCTCATGGAACTAAAAGGAATCTGAGACACTGCAGAGCCTCCGGGTTCTCAGTCTCTTCTGACACTTGTGTCCATTTACAAAGAGGCCAAATTGGGCAGCGTGAGTCTGTTGATCCAGAATATTCCTGTCTCCATGGGAGGATGTTCCTGTCGACTGCGGTGCTCTGTGTTCCCTCTGCTCCCTGGGGAAATTGCATCCTAGAAGAGACAGCGACCAGCTCTAGGAGCTGACACCCCAGGGCAGGGACTCCTGTGGGGTGGGAACAGAGGCATTTTTCACTCCATCATGTTGCTCAGAGACCATTCAACCAGGCCAGGATTGTTTCCAGGGATGGGACATCCACTGGGTCTCTGGGAAACCTGTGCCAGTGTTTCACCACCCTTAGCATCAAAAATTTCTTTCTTATTTCCAGTCTGAACTTAACCTCTTATGGTTTAAACCCATTTCCCCTTCTCCAGCTGGGACAGGCCCTACTAAAGCATTTCTCCCCGTGTCTCCTACGAATTGCCCTGAAGTTCTGAAAGGTTACAATGGGGTGTCCCTACGGCCTTTTCTGCTCTAGGCTGAAGAGCCCCACCTCTCCCATCCTGTCTCTGTCACAGACATGCTCCAACACTTGGAGCATCTTGGCCTTCTCTGGAACTGGTCCATGAGGTCTGAGTCTTTCCTACGCTGAGGACTGTGTTGTTTATGCAGAAGTACCAGTCAATCAAAGAGGGGAAATACCTCATTCATGAAATGCTGGTAACAGCTGTAGGGACAGTTTCTGCACAGCTCAGACACAGCCCTGAGGGAGGCAGGGACATTCCCATGGGGTCCCCGAAGTTGCAAGCCCCAACTGCCCGTACTGGGAGCTTCTGTGCATGTCCAGCTTGCTCTCCCGGGGCTATTGGCACGTGGTCAGTGGCCGTCCAATGCCATCCCCCCAGCTGGCATCTCCAAGGCAGCCTAGAGCTCTCCTCGGCTGTTGTTCTCCAATTTGACCCCGTGGACACTTCCTCAGTTCCATTCGAAGACCATTTCAGCACACCAATGACGTCACAGCACTTATCCATGTTGTCAAGCATCCCCCACAGGGACACTGGTCTCTCATCCCTGGGGCACTCCCGACAAAAATCTTCCTGGGCCCTGCAGCTCCTTGGGCAAGTTCTAGAGCCAACTGTCAAGGCAGTTGCCTGAAATGTTTTCCCAGGTGGCCCAGAACACATCTCTGCTGGATCTGCAGTGTCCTGTGGAAAGAGAGAAGCAGAACCCTTCACTAATGCCACGGAATGTCAAACAGGAATCACAGCCAGGGACGGTTCTCCGGAACCACTCCTCAGTGGATTTTCACTTTTTAGATGCCCCAGAATGCTGAATGTCTTCCTGGTGCCTCAGGCCCTGCATAAACAGGGTTTATCAGAGATGCTGGCAAGGGATCAACATCCCTCCTCCTGACTGGGCACCTCTGTTTGCCCACTTAGCTTCGGTTGGCTACCTGGGGACAAACACCGACTCCCCCACATCCCTCGGAACGGGAACATCCTGCTCTAGGTGAGCGCTGGCCCGGGCCCAGGGCCACGGCATTGCAGAGACACTCTGTGGGGACAAGGGCTTTTGGGAAGCTGTGGCTAAGACCCAGTTGGGGACAGTGCTGGTGTGAGAACCTTATTGGGGGTGGGGTCCCTGGCATTTCCCACATAGAGCAGCTGTGCAGAGTTGGACCCAGGTGCTCTGGGAAAGCACGGTGGCTGCAGGTGTGACATGGTGAGGGTCAGGGCAGGACATATTCCCCTCTGGAATCTGCTCTGGGGGTGGAGACTGGATCAGTTTGGGGCCTGCAGTGCTGGGAAATGGGGTGGTGTGGATGTGGGAAGTGCCACACCTGAGTAATTCCCCAAGCCTCGGCCTTGTGTGCAGGTGATCACAATCCCTCAGCACTCTGGGGGGCTGCTGGAGTAGGGATCCAGCTGCCTTCAGCTCCCTGCCTGACCCCTGGGTCCCTGGAGGTGCCTGGGCCCTTCCAGGGGCAGCTGCCCCGTGCAGGAACCTGGAGAGATGCCAGGGAAGGGGTTGGATCTGTGACACAGATGGGATGGACTCTGTGCCAGGGCCGGCCTTGTGGCCGGGGCTGGGGGCTGTGCCAAGCCGGGCTTTGGCCTGGGGGCTGTCGGGGAGGGTGGAGGGAGGAGTCCCGGCAGGGATAAAGGTGCTCCTGGCCCGGGGCAGCCTCAGGCAGCGCTCCCCGCTCCAAGAGGAAGATGAAGGTGGCTGTGCTCAGCGTGGCCCTGCTCTTCTCCATCCTGCTGTGCCCCCCAGCACAGGCCAAGGTGAGGCTCCAATGTCATGGTGTCCCCACATCCTGCCCTTTTTCGCCTTCCAGTCCATCCTCTTCGTGTTTCAGATATCTTCTCCCTGGGATCTCCTCTTTGTCCTACCCAGGATCTATGAATGCCCTCCCACTGATCATTCCCAATTCCTTTCTTTTCCTTTTTCCCTTCAGTCCTTTGCCTTTCTCCCTGGCCACTTTAGTGGTATCTCCTGGCATCATTCCTGGATTTGCCCCCCACTCTCAAACCCTCTCCTAGTCCTGTCATTTTTTTCCTCATCTTCTGTCCGCTCCAGCCTCCTCTGTTGCAGTGCCATGACCCTACACTGGAATTCTTCTCTCGTCCCGTGCAACTCACACGGGGCCTTCCACATCCCAAGCCCAGTCCCTTGGCCTCCTCAGTTTGCCCCAGGTCAGTGTCTTTGGGTCCTCGTCCACCACACCACAATCTCCTTGGAGGCGCTGAATTCCCATTCTATTGCCTCTATTCCCACCCCGGTCCCCGCACCCGTGTTCCACCACAGCCACACATCTGGTTCCAATCCAGACCCACTGTTCGTTCTCGTTTTCAGGCACTCCTGCAAGGAACTGATAATGATCTCCAGGAGGTGAGTGGGGTGCTGGGATTGGAGGGCATCCCCTCTGGGAATGGGGGTTGCAGTTTAGTCCCCCATCCTTTGCTGGCACTGGGGACATCCTAGTGACCAGCGAGGTCTCCTGTTCTCTCTGCAGGTGGATTTAGACAACATTGAGACCCTGAAGACGCCTCTGGTGGGTACCAGGAGTTCTGCCAGTGTCAGACCCTCCCCTCGCATGACCACCACACTCCAGGACATCCCAGTCTGTCGCAGCATAGCCCAGTGCACCCCTGCTGACACCCTAGACAGCACCCTTGCCTCATGGTGTTTTCCCAGGGAACCCCTTGCCCAGGACCCCCATTGCAGTCCCATCCCTGTCACACCAGCCCCCCCTGCATGGCCCAGGATGCAGCCCCTGCCCCAGCTGTGCTTCTTGGCGAGGGCCCCACTCTGGGCAGGAGCACAGCAGCTCCTGGATCCCATTTTTGCCCACAGGCCCCTTCCCGAAGGACCTCCTAACTTTCCCCTTTCCTCCCAGTGCAGCCCAGTGCCCCCCAGTGCATCTCTAACGCGTGCTTTTTATCCCCAGCCCCCTGTGGCTGAAAAGCTGTTGGGTCCTTTGCGGCAGAAACGCCTGGCTCTTGCTCTCCTTGGGTAGGTCAGCAGTGCCTGCAGAGAGAGGGGTGTGGACAAGGCCCCTCTCCTGTCCCACTGGGTCCTGGTGGGTCATGTCTTGGGCTCTGTGTTTTAGGATTGGAAATGTCGGTAAGATCCGTGTCCAGTCCACTCCAGAGGCATCAGGAGATGATCATCCCTGAACGACTCCCCTGTCTCCCCTTGAGCACAGGGACATTTCTCTTAAATGATCAATAAACCCCTTCAGCAAACCTATAGTTCCGTGTGCTTGGATTCCCACTGTCCTGGTATTCTGCTGGCCAGGGCTTTTCAGGGACACTCTATGGGGACAAGGGCCTTGGGGAGCTGTGTCCAGGTCCCATCCTAGGGCAGTGGTGGAGTTGGGGCCTTGTTAGGGATGGGGACTCTTGGACTCTGTGTGTGGGGCAGCTGAGCAGAGTAGGACCCATGTGCTCTGTGAGGGCAGAGTGCCTGCAGGTGTGACAGGGTGAGAGGCAGGGCAGGACATATTCCCCTCTGGAATCTGCTCTGGGGGTGGAGACTGGATCAGTTTGGGGCCTGCAGTGCTGGGAAATGGGGTGGTGTGGATGTGGGAAGTGCTGCAACTGAGCCATTCCCCAAGCCTCAGCTTTGTCTGGAGGTGATCACCATCCCCCATTGCCTGGAGATCCAGTTACATAACTGATCCTATTGCCCATGACCCCATTGTTCTCCCACATGCCGTGTTTGGGGCTGGGCTCAGCTCTGGACTGTCCTGCAGGGAGAGCTCTGGGAGGGGAGGAGCATTGAGAGATGCAGGGATCTGGCTCTTGGGGGTCATTGGAGGATGGATTGTGTTGGAGCAGGGATCCAGCTGCGTTTGGCTGCCTGCCCACCCCTCTCAGACCCCACAGGTGCCTGGGCCCTTCCAGAGGACGCTGCCCCGTGCAGGAACCTGAAGAGATGCCAAGGAAAGGATTGGATCCGTGCTGCAAGTGGGATGGACTCTGTGCCAGGGCCGGGCTTGTGACCAGGGCTGGGGGCTGTGCCAAGCTGGGCTTTGGCCTGGGGGCTGTTGGGGAGGGCGCAGGGAGGAGTCCCGGCAGGGATAAAGGTGCTTCTGGCCTGGTGCAGCCTCAGGCAGTGCTCCCCGCTGCGAGAGGAAGATGAAGGTGTCTGTGCTCAGCGTGGCCCTGCTCTTCTCCATCCTGTTGTGCCCCCTGGCACAGGTCAAGGTGAGGCCCTGATGTCACAGTGTCCCCACACCCTGCCGTTTCTGTCCTCACCATCCCATCCTTTTGACGTCCCCAGACATCTCCTCCCCAGGTTCTCCTCTTTGTTGTATTGCCCAAATGCCTTTCCACTGATCATTCCCAATTCCTTTTTTTCCTTTTTCCTCTCAGTCCTTTGCCTTTTTCCCTGGCCACTGCAGTGCTGTCTCCTGATACTATTCCTGGACTCACCCCCTACACCCAAACCATCTCCCAGTCCTGCTGGTTTTGTCCTCATCTGTCCTATTTTTTCTGTCCCCACCAAGCCTCTCCTTTGCACTCCCATGTCTATACACTGGAATTACTTTCTTCTACCCTGCATCCTATTGGGGCCACTTCCATATCCCCAGCCCAGTCCCTTGGGCTCTGCAAGTCACCCCAGTTCAGTATCTTTGATCCTCCTTGGAGGCCCTGAATTCCCATCCCATTGCCTCCACCCCCACCCTGCTCCCTGCACCCATGTCCCCTCACAGCCCCATGCAGCCCAATCCAAACCAAATTTTGTTCTCCTTTCCAGGCACTCCTGCAAGGAACTGAAAATTATCTCCAGGAGGTGAGTGAGGTGCTGGGAGGGCATCCTCTCTAGGAATTGGGGGGCAGTTTGGCCCTAATGTCCCTGGCTGGCACTGTGAACATCTCCTAGTCTCTCTGGAGATTAATTTAGACAATGTTGAGATCCTGAAAACACCGCTGGTGGATACCATGAATTCTGCTGGTCTCAGACTGTACCCCTGCATGGTCACCATACTCCAGGCCATCCCAGTCTGTCCCAGCGCAGCCCAGTGCACCCCTAGTGACATCCTAGACAACACCTCTGCCTCATGGAGTTTTCCCAGGAACCCCCTTTCTCAGGGCCCCTGTTGCATTCTTATCCCTGTCACTCCAGCACCCCCCCTGCATGGCCCAGGATGCAGTCCCTGCCCCAGCTGTGCCTTTTGGCCACGATCCCACTGCTTCTGGGCAGCAGCACAGCAGCTCCTGCACCCCATCGCTCCCTGCAGGCCCCTTCCCCAAGCATCCGCTTGCTTTCCTCTTTCCTCCCAGTCCAGCCCAGTGCCCCACAGTTTGTCTCTAATGCTGCCTTTGTCCCCAGGCCCTTGTGGCTGAAAAGCTGGTGGGTCTTGCATGACAGAAGCACCTGGCTGTCTCTCTGGATGACTAGGTGAGCAGTGCCTGCAGAGAGGGGGACAGGCATAAGGATTTTCTCATGTCCCAGTGGACACTGGAGAGTCACGTTTGCCCCTGTCTTTTAGGACTGGAAATGTTGACACCCATGTCCTGTCCCTCTCCAGCGGCATGAGGATATGATCATCTCTGGAGGACGCTGTTAGCCCCTTGGAGCCCAGGGCCATTTCCCTTAAATGACCAATGAACTCCTTCAGCAAAGCTATGTCCTGTCTCCGTGTTTGTGTGTGTGTTTCTCTGCGTCCGTTTGTCTTTCCCTCTGTCTGGATTTTTCTGCAAACATCTCTGTGTCACAGGAGCTGTATTTGGCTGTCCTCCGCTGCCCCCGTGTGTTCCCTGCACCCAGCGACAAAAAAAAAAGATCTCAGACTTACAAAGATCAATCCTAAAGCCTGGGAAGTCAGGCTGGGGGCCGGTAGCTCCGTGACGAGTTCTTTCACATTTACGTGATTCCCCTTCCTGCTCTCCCCCGAGGCGTTTTGTGTTTTGGGAATTGTGTAGCACGCGGGTGAGGGCAGTTTCAGTGGGCTGAGTGTGTGGGCAGGCTGAGCAAAGGCTAGAGCTTAGCAAGAAGTGATCTGGCTGCACAAGAAAAAATATAAATTTTTCTTGGATATGTTTCTCGTTCCAAAAAAAAAGAAAAAAAATTTTAAAAACCACTTTGTTTCTTGTCTTGAATATTATTGACTTTGAAACTGGGTTCTTGGGCAGGATGGGGCTGCTAGCTCCATCCGGGGCGTTACAGGGCTGGGGGTTTCCCCCGGGTGCCGATTAGAAAAAGGATGAACGGTCTACCCGGTTCCGAGGGGTTCCTCGGCGGCCAGGTCTATCCGGCTTCGGGGTGATACTTGGCGACCAGGTCTACCCGTCTCTAAAGCCAGGAACGGCCGCGAGCCATGCCTGGACACGTCGGCATGACAGCCTGGCGGTGTCTAGGAAAAAGGTGAACAGATCTACCCGTGCTCATAGGGGCGGTCGGCTGCCAGGTCTACCCAGCTCTAAAACGGCACTCGGTGGCAAGGTCTTCCTGACTTCGTGGAGACACTTTGCAGTCAGGCTTACCCAGGTCCGGAGCGAGGCTCGGCGCGTAGGTGTACCCCGCTCCGGGTCCAGTCGCGACCACTACACGTGCCCAGAAACATAAACGGGACACCCTGGCGGCGTGTAGGCAAAAGGGGAAGCAGGTCTACGCCGTTTTCATAGAGTAATTCATGGCCTGGTCTACCTAGCCACGAAAGTCCTTCGGCGAACAGGTCTACCTAGCTCCGGGGCTGACCCGGGCGGCCAGGTCTACCCCGTATCCGGGCCGGGCCGCGGCCGCCG
>VZRS01006503.1:10076-40970 GCA_013398055.1 Ifrita kowaldi
GTCCCCCAGCGGTGTCTGTGTGTCCCCCGGGGGTGTCCGTGTGTCCCCCTGTGTCCTGTGTCCGTGTGTCCCCCCTGGGTGTCTGTGTTCCCCCGCAGTGCTGTGTCCGTGTGGTCCCCGGGGGGTTCCTGTCCCTGTGTACCCTCGGGATCCTGTGTCCCTGTGTCCAGGGATGTCCTGTGCCCCCCCGGTGGGTGCCTCTGTCCCGGTGTACCCCCAGTGTCCTGTCCCCGTGTGCCCACGGGTGTCCTGTGTCTGTGTAACCCCTCCAGATGTCCAAGTGTTCGTGGACTGCCCTGGGATGGCCCTGTCCTCATGTGCCCCCCGAGTGGTCCTGTCCCCATGGATTCTCCAGGACTCTCCCTGTTCTTGTGGACCCCTGGAGCTATTCCTGCCCCCATGGACCCCCCTTGCAGCCCCTGCCCACATGGGCCACCAGCACTTCCCAAACCTTCTCCAGAAAGTCCCACTTCCCAGTGGGCTTTTCCTGCTGCCCTGCAAGCACCAAGGAACCTCTGGTGCTCCCCATCCCCATCCGGGCTGGGCTCTGCCTGGGTGCCCCATGTCACACACTGTGCCATTCAAACAAACCCTCACTGCTCTGGGCTTTCAATTAAGGTGTCTCAATTAAACCCAAACTAAACCCCACAGACAGCCAGAGCCTGGCTCAGCCCCGTGGCACATGGCCTCTCTCATCCTCTCCCTGGCAGGGTGGGCAAGCCAGCCTTGAAATTAAGTAAATACCAATGGAGGAGTTGAAAAATAGGTTACCTTGTAATTGATTTTTTTTTTTTGCCTGCAGCTAAAGAAAAATTAGCCTCCTGCTATCTTGTGCAGTGTGTTTGAGAACGTACTGGGGTGTGTACTAGCTGAAGGGGTGGCATGACAGCTCCTTGGCCCAGCCTTTCCCACTGCCTCTCTTCTGAGACTGGGGATTTTTTTTTGTCCCTTTCCCCAGCCTTTAAATTCCAGGCACTGCCAGGGAAATCTAAAGCTTTGATAGCTTGGAGGAGCCAAGAACAGGACTCCTGGCAGAGCGATGCGGCCCTGATCCTGTGCCAGGAGCCGTGGGAGAGCCCTTCTCTGAGGGAGACCCAGGCTCGTGGGGTGCCAGTTTATCACCCTGTCCTATCACCCTGTGCCATTGCCTCTGTGCCAGCCAGAGCTGCTGCAGCCGCTGTGGGTAGCAGAGGATGGGAGGATGGTGCAGGGCAGAGCACCCCAATGCTGGTCCCCAAGCGGTTGGAGGGCTCATCCTCCCTGGTGTTCTTTGTACCCCCAGTCCAGGCTCTCCTCCCTGGTGGTGCAGAGTTCCTGATGCAGCAAGACATGAGAGTTTGATTTATGAAGTGCATTAGTATCACTTTTCCTCCTCTTTTCCATAATGAGCCATTTGTATGGCGGTGTCTGCGTGCTGCCCTCCCTTCTTCCCATCAGCACACAGGTTTGGGAGCCTTTTCCAGGGCGGAGAGACCTTCAGCTCACCCACCCCTGCTACATTCTGGGGGCGTGGGGTCCCTGCACATTCTGTCTCAGGGGCTGTGACTCCAAGAGGCTGTGGGTGCTGATTGTTGGGGCTTGCGGGTGATGACTGCACCCCATGGCTGGGAGTGGGATCCCTGCTAGGGCAGTTTGGGACACCCTGAAAGCCTGTTCAAGCCCCTGCTTGTGGTGGTCTCCCTCAGCAGTACAGGAGGGCTGGGGTCTCAGTCTCCCCTAACCCTGTCCCTAGTGTGGGTCCCACTCCTGGCCTCGCAGGGATTAGCTGTGGCTGCACCAGCACCGTGCTGGTGCTCGCCAGCATCCCCTTAAAATCTGAGAAAACCTACATTTCAGCAAAGATCTACCTCACGCCGCAGCCCCTTTCGCCCACTGCCAAGCCCCTGAGCAATTCATCCTCCCAACTACTCCAAGAAGCGATAAAACCAATAGGTCACTTTTTTCCCCCCCCCGCTCAGCAGTAATTAATGGTTTAATTAACACTCACGACATCCAATTCCCATTGCTTTGCATGAGCAGCCTCCACTGCCGGGGCCTCGCTGCGAACTCTCCGGTGAGTGGGGGTGGAAAGGGTTAGCCGGGAGCTGGTGGGAGCCGCCGGCTGGAGGCCGCCCATCTGGCCCGGATTTCTTCCGAAGCTGGAAAGTTCTCCTCCTCCCGAGCAGCAGCGGCAGATCCAACACGTTCCACAGCCTGCTCTGCTTCTGCACGGGCTTGTTTACCGTGCGGCGGCTCTCGCAGCCGAGGCAGAACCCGGGCGCCATCAGCACTCACGGCCCTCGTTATTTACCCCGAACGATTTTCCAGTGTTTTAACACCAATCCCTGAGAAATTTTAGCTGTCCCAAGGAGAATAGCTGCTTGTAACCGGTTGCTAATTACAAGTATGAATGTCAATTAATTCATTTAGCTAATTATCCACTCTCTGAGCATCACGCACCAAAGAACTGTAAAAGACGGGCATATGGTGATGGATCAGAAGGAAGGAGCCGGTGCCGGCGTGCGCTCGCTGGGCGGCCGGGGCGAAGGGATGCAGGCAGCCTGAGAGCTCGGGAATTACAACATTATGCTAATTGGGCCTGGAAAACATCAACCCTCTCCTTGCAACTTTTGTTTGGAGGCTCGAGCGTGGGTCAAGCATCTGAAGTGTTTCTAATTGTGTTCCCTCTGACTCGGAGGAGTGGGAAGAATCGTTTTCCCTGCATGGAACAAACCTTTTGATCCTAATCTCTGGCTGCAGAAACAAACAGTCCTGAGGAGGGAGGGAGAGATCCCTGAGGAGCTTCCTGGCCAGGGGCCTTCGTGCTAAAGGTGGGGAGATGTTCTGGAGGGTGCTTGCTGCCATCTGGTTTGCAGGGCACCTGGGCTGCTGCAAGCAGGTAGAAAACCGTCGTGGTGAGAAATATCCTGTTTGTTGTCCCAAAAGACAATGCTTTAAAGGAAATGTTGTTTTCTGAAATGGTGGAATTTAATCGCATCTGGATGTGCAAAGCCACCTGCAAGAGATGGAAGGGGTTGTGCAGGGCAGAAGGGCTGCTCCATTCCTGCTCTCAGAATGAAGAATTGCACATTTTATCCAAGTAGCTGAGCAGTGAATGCTCAGTGGGGTTAAAGTCCTCAGGCAACAATTTCCTTCCAGAGAGAATCTCCATCACCGTAATCGGATCAATCACCTGGTGCTGTGCAGCGCTGCTTCCTCCATCCCCCAAAGGCTCCAAACCCCCTCAGGGGAGTATCACCCTGAGCTGGGCCCCACCTCCATCCCTACCCGGCCCAGACCTTGCAGAGGTATCAAGGTATCCCCTGTGCCTGGGTCTAGGGTTTTGATGAACATTTTCCCCGTCCAGCCTAAATTTAGGTGGCTGAGGCAGAGCCTTTTGCCCTGTTCCAGTGCTTTGTTATTCTTATTTACCAAGAAAAAAAAGTGGGGCCTTTTTTCCCGTTGAAATTGCTTGATTATTTCTCTGCTGGCTTTCCAGTGGCAATACTTGTGCTGCCGGTGCCTGCCAAGAGCTTTGATCAAACTCTTGTAGGTTGATTACCAAGATTCACTTGTAAAAGTGTGTAAATCAAATACAAATAGAACAACATCTCCACTAAACCCAATAGTCATTAATGCTGTGACAGGGCAATTTGCATTTTATTTCCTTGTTAAAAAAAAAAAAAAAAGGGTTTTGTGATAAGCCCTGTCAGAGGTACTTCAAAGGCAGCAGGGCCAGGGAGCAGCTGTGTGGATTGGATTGGCTTTGGAGAAGTTTGCCGAGGCTTTTCCGGACAGTGAGTTTGATGTCGGCACCTGCGGCTCTGGGGAAAATACTGATATTTTTAGGCAAGTTTAACCGAGTGTCCCTTGCTGAGGCGATGGGGGGAGAAGAGGATGATGAATGGGCTGGGGAGGGGACCTCATCCCAGGAGCTGCTCCCTGTGGAGGGATGAAGGGAGCAGCAGCACCCCGCTCCGCAGAGCTGCTGGCAGCGCGCCGGTGCCTCCCGCCGCTCTCCCGGGCTCTGCAGCCAGCCCGACACATTCCCTCCTTCATCCAGAGCCAACCTCCGCAGCGCCGGCCATTTTCCAGGCGAGCGCAGATCTGCCAAGCGCTACCTTAAGAAAAGTTCTGCATGGCCATATTTAAGGAAGCGGGAGGGGGTGTGCGCTGGCCCCGTCCCAGGGCTCCGCGCCAGCCTGGCCTCGACGCCCGCGCCCGCAGGTGTCCGGACGCTTCTCCTCCGAGCCAGCCGTCGCCTCAACACCTCCCGCAAATGCTCAGCTTCTTCTGGCTGAGGTGAGGGTTGGGGGGAGCTGGGGACGATGGAGACAAGGCGGGGAACCCCAGGGCTGGGTGAGCGGGAGCTGCTGTGGAGACTTCCACTCCCGGCGGTGGAGCGGCGGCTTGTCCCGGCTTGCATCGGTGCTGGGCGGCTCTTCCAGGGGGAAGATGAGGGGCGAAAGCCTCTTGTGCCCCTCTGCTCACCCAGGTGATGCTTTCTTGCCCTTGGGGTTTGCAGCGAGCTATGCTGCTGCTCCATCGTTGTTTTCATGGGGACGTGGCACCCTCCGGCTGCAGCGGGTCCGGACAGCAGGCGAGAGCTGGGAACATCAAACCCCCCCCGGTCTTCCTGGGAGTGACAGGAGGACTGCTAGGGGCCTTTGGCTTGAATCAGCTTCTTCTCACTTAAAAGCAGGGGCAGATATTTGGGAAGCACGGGCACAGGGCTGCTGGCAATGGTGGCGGCATGGGGAGGGCAGAGGGATGTGCTGGGGCTGGCTGGGGCAGGGTGGATGGCTGGGTGGGTGGCACAATGCCATGGGGATCTCCACCCTCAAATGAGGTGGTCTTGGCCATGGTGACTCCCATGATGTAGACCAGCTCACCACCATGGTGTTCACCTGGGTGTTTTCCACCCCAGCGGTCTCAACCATTGTGATCCCCATTGTGGAGACCACACAGGTAAGACCACCAGGGTGTAGACCTTTGCACCAGCTTGGTCTCCACTGTGGTGGTTTCCAGCTTGGTGGGCTCGGCTGTGGTGGTCTGAAACACGGTTGTTTTGATGTTGTGGCAGTCTCCTCCCTGGGAATGCCGTGGGTGGCAGGGCAAAGGTGCCTGGGCTGGGCGATACTGGGTGTCCCCAGGCGTGTGAATTTGGAGCCTAGCAGTGTTTACAGCTGTACTGGGGTGACATGTGGCATTGTTCTCCCCCTGCACTGGAGCCAGACCTTTGTCCCCTGGGACACTCCCTTGGGAACTTCGCCCCTGTGCCGGCAAATCGGCACCAGCCTTCCGGGAGCCTCACAGGAGCTGTAGAGAGCACTTGGGCAGGGGTATGGATGGGGCTGTGGGCAGGGCCAGGGCTGGGGATGCTTCACCCTGTGGTGGAGAGGGAGGTGAGGGTGCTGGACGTGTCCCCGCTGCGCTCACCCTGAATGAAGCTTTCCCATGGGTGATGGTTGCAAAACCATCAGCCCCTTGTAAGAGGAGTCATCCTGTGTCCCACTCTTGCCTTTGACCCTCGGTTTGCACTTTCCTGGCCCTATGCCTTGCTTTGCTCCATGAACTCTAAGGAAACATGATGTGTGGTCCCAGAAATACCACTTGCAGTGTGTCCTGGCCTTTCTTCTGGGCTGGCCACCCTCTGGAGTTCTCGCTGAGATGCGCTGCAGGGAGCTGCTCTGTTTCCTCACCGTGCTGTGACCTGGCTGTTCAGTCCCTCTTGTCCTAGTGGGGCCACATCCTGAGCAGCAGCTCTCAGCCTGGGGACCCTGCTCCATCCCCATGGGCATGCAGTGATGGGACTGAGCTGTGCTGGACATCTCCAGTGCTGCTTGCACCAGGGCTTTGCCGCTGCCGGCAGTGGGACTGGCGGGCCGGGTCTCGGGGGATGGACAGCCCTCACTGCCCTGTCGAGATGGCAGAATTTCCCAAAGTAGGTCAGGTTAATTCTTTAACGCGTGCAGATTTGCTTGTTACCATGGATATTGCTCAATTATACACCAATAATCCCCCATGAGAACTTCATTGTCGCCGCTTTCCTCCCCACCATCTCCCCCCTTTTTTTCTTTATGTACTTCCAGGGAGGGGTAAAGTTACGCCGAGGGGCTGGGGTGAGGGTAGGAGACAGAGCCAGGTGGGGGAAAATGGGGATTAGGTGTTTGGGAGGTGGGAGTGGGGTGGTGAGAGAGCTCTGAGGGCAGGTGGGGGTGGCTCAAGGTGCAAGGCTGCCCTGCTCTGCCCAGAGCTCTTCCAAAGCCCAGCGCTTGCGACCCCCACCCCAGTTTCACCCTTGTCCCTCCCTCTCATCCACTGTCTTGGGGGTGGTTAAAGCAAACACCCTGCTTTCAGTGGGCTCAAGGATTTGGGGGAACTGTTCTCCTGCATCTCTGCTCAGCATCATCCCAGGGAGCTGCAGGACCATGAGGATTTGCAATGGATGTTCATGCACCAGTCCCCTGGTGATTTCTGAAGAAGCCAGCACCGAATTTCACGGCAGAAACCTTCCCTGGAGCTTGTGGATGTTTTGGTGCTGTGGGACACCCCTCTGCCAGGGTATAGGAGAGCTGTGGGGTGCCATGGGATCCGTCTCCCCCGTATTTGCAGAGTTGTTGGTGTGTCTTCCCCTCTGTGTCTTCCCTGGTTTGCCCTGTGGGCTCCTTACGCCTTCAGCAGCAGAGGAAGTGAGCATGGCAGGAGGCAAGGAAAATATTCTGCTGGAAGGGTTTTTTTTTCTAATGCAAACTTTCTTTTTTTTTTTTTTTTTGGGTAGAAGTGGGTCACTCGAGGGGTGACAGTGTAAGAGCATCATCTCCTGGGTACTGCATCCCGTTGCCATGGTGACCTGAGGGCTGCATCAGTCAACAGCTTCAAAAATGTGACAGTTGAGTGAGGCTGAAGATTTTAATGAGGACAGACACTTGCTCGCTTAGTTTTGATAACAAATACTCCAAAAATACCCACTGGCTGAATGGTTCTGGGTCTCTGGAGCGCGGCCGGGGCTCTCCCCTTCCCCAGGGTGGGAGCGTGGGCTGGGGCTGCCTGGGAAATAGGACGGGGATGATGCAAAGCAGACAGCTCTGGGTATTTTTCCCCCTCCTGCTAACGCAACCCAGGGGACAAGGTGACACGATTGCCGAGCCAGCAGCAGGTCTGGGTTTCCAAGGAATGTCCCTCTGGTGCTGTAGGCTGGGGCTGTGGGGTGTAACAGGACCACCCCCAGCCACCGCCCTGTGTCTGCAATTGGGCAGCAAACCCGTCTTGTAAAACAGGAGAGTAACTCTTGCACCGGGCTCTTGCAAGGGCAGGTGAGCCATCAGGAAGCTCCCAAACCTCAATAACAAGCCTGGAGAGGTCATGGGGCTAGGGAAAAAGTCGTGGGGCTGGGGAAAGCAAAACCCAGTGCTGCTGGGGCAGGGGTGGGAGGCTGCGAGAGGCTCCGCGGTGCCATTTGTGTCTGCAGGGGACCTGAGCGCCCTGGTTTTGTACCAACCACATTGGGTGCACTCCCTGTGATGCCCCAGCTCCTGATGGTGCAGAAGGCAGATCCACAGCTTCCACTTTTTTAACCCCTTGCCAAAATCAGTCAATCCCCTGCCTCGGTAAAAGAGCAGCTGCCTCCAGCAGCCTGGTTGTACCTGCATGGGAGAGGGGTGTGTTCTGGGAAGCTGGGGGTGTGCCAAGGGCCTGGCAGTGTCGTGTTTAAAAGCAAACTGTAAATATAAAGCCTCTTCCACTTGTTTTTGCTGCAGCTCCCATGCTGCCTTTCCTTGCAATGCCACCACAATGTCCAGCTGGGACACAGTCACCATGCACGTGGCTCGGGAGCCTGCAGGCACCCAAGGGCACACGATGCCCTTGGGGAATGCCAGGGCTTCACAGGCAGAGGGGCTGGAGCAGGGCACAGCGGCACTGCTGGCATTGGGTGCTTCCCATTTGCTGCCCCCAGTACCACCCGTGGCAGCCTCAGCCCTGCCTGCTGCCAAAAATATGCTCCTGGCTGTCTTGTGACTGCAGCAGTGTCACCGCTCCGGCCAGGGGAGCTTCAAGGCACAGTCCTCTGTCACATGTAGCAACACGGGAAGCACTGACACAGCGTCACTGACCAAGGGGTTGGCCACGGCCCTGCAACCTGTGCTTGGTGCAGCACCCCAAAATAGCTGGAACTCTTTTGTCATGGCTGGTGAGCGTGGGACCTGACCCCCACAGAATGGCAGGCACCTGCCCTGGTCTGCCCTTCTCTGTTTCAGCTCTGACAGCCACCAATAGGTGCTGGCGAGGGGTCAGTGCTGTGGGGAGGGACGTCAGCATGGGATGTAGGGACAGGATGTGACAACCCGCCACACACGCTGCCTTGTCCCTGCCGGGAAACAGCCACCCCCACCTCTGCCAGTCCTGCCGTAACCAGAGCCACTCTTCTCCTTTCCAGGTGTCTCTTAAAAATGGTCAAGGGGAATATTATAGTCCCTGAAGAGATCTTGAGCTTCTGTTGCAATGGCCTCCAGGTACCCCTCGTGCCGTGCAACTAACCCGTGGCTCCCCATTGTGCCGGCAGCTACTAATCCAGGCTGTGCCAGGCAGGTGCCACCCTGTGCCAGGAGCTGCTCCCAGCCCTGCACCGGACCTGGCTGCCTCCTGTCCCAACGTGTTCCCTCCCCATCAGCATCCCTGGCCTCATGCTGGCTACCGCAGGGCCAGGGCTCTTCCCACGGCTAGCAGCTTCTTCCCTAAAACCGTCAAACGCCAGGAAAATGACCGGCGGGATCTCGGGCCAGGCTGTCTGCTCACTCTGCAGCAGGCGGCTTTGGAGCTCTTTGCATTGCTGGCTCGTACCCCAGAGCCTGCCGGCTTCCCAAAATAGCTCTGTGGTACTCGTGTAGGCGCCTCTGCATGCTGGGAAGCAGCCCGGGAGGTTCACGGAGGGGTTTGGAGGCTGCTGGCGGGGCTCTGGTGGCCGGGGGTCGGTCTCACTGCGGGATGGGGGCCCTTTGCCATCGGCTTGGCTCGGCGCGCTCGCCGCCGTCTCTGCTGAGGCGAGGTTTGTGCCGTTCCCGGGATGTCGTGTACCAGTAGCTATGGAAACAGAGGTTAGACCCGCTGGAGAAAAATGCTATTCTGAGAGGCAGTGAGCTCAGGGTAGTCGGGAAAGCATCATTTTCAGCATAAACCCATCTTTAAAAGAATCCGGGCAAAGCAAAGGGCAGAGAAGCTGCTGGAGTGGGACTCTCGCAACAAGTGCTGTGAGCGGGAGCTGCAGCGGGATCAGAAAGCGGAAGGAAGGGCTGTGACAAAGCCCAGACAGCTCCTCGTGTCTCCTCAGTTACTCACCAGGCTAACTGAGTTCACCCCTTGTGTAACACGACTCACTTGACATCTCTCATCAGCTATTTTCCCTGCCAGCACCGCCTCAGCCTCCTCTCTCTCCCACCCTGCTTCCCACCGGGGTGCCAGGGAGCTGCTCTGTGCCCAGCAAATGGACCAGCCGGCAAGGAACATATTTTACTGCTCAAACAACCCCAAACTGAGGATGCTTCTCCTCTGCTTCTTGTACCACATAGCTTCCAGTGCTTCCTTTGGCAAAGGGGGGGTGTTGGTGGAAGGTGTGGAGCACTCTCCAGCCCCAGGAGAGCAAACCCACCCTGTGCTGCAGCATCCTAAAAATGAAGCTGTCAGGGAGAAAAATTCCTTTCCAGAGGAGTCATTGACTTTGGGAGGGGTTTTGTGTGGTATTTGGGAGGGAGCAGGGGGGTTGGGTGATAAATGGCCTGGAAACCTGGAGTAATCCCTTATGGAGCTTATTTTAGAGGGATTTTTCCCTTTTGGCTGCAGGCACCCTGTCTTTGGCAAGGGCTGGGTGAGTTTTGCCGGTGCCCGGGAGTGTGCAGGGCTGGGGTTCTCCCGGCTCTGCGTGAGGAGTGTCTTCATGGGTCACTGTTCCCTCAGGGGATTTGCTTCCCCTTTGGGTAAAACGGAGCTTTTGTGCCCCACAGGGCTCGACCTCTCCACCACGTGCCCGGGAGCCAGGGGAGCGGGAGGAGGCGCCGGGGGCCATGGCGAGCCCCTCGCCTGCCCGCAACCCCACCGAGGTGCAGATGAGCCAGCTGGTGCTGCCCTGCCACACCAACCACCGCGGCGAGCTCAGCACCGGCCAGCTGCTCAAGTGGATCGACACGGCCGCCTGCCTCTCCGGTAAGCCATCCTCTCCCTCTGCAGCCGTTCCTCCTGCTGGACTGCCAGGGAAGGCACCAGGCAGCATCCCCAGGATCCAACTCATCGGCAGCATCCCTGGCAGTCCAGCGCCGTGCCTCGGAGTGACGCCAGCTGGGGACCCACGTCATGCCATTTTGCTGAGTAATTAGAGAGCAAACAGGAGCAGGACAAGAAGAGGAGGAGACGTGCACTGCAGCATGTGTGCTGGCTTGGGGACAGATCAAAATCCATGCCTGCTTTGTCTATAATGCTGCCCTTTTCCTTGCCTGGTGTGCAGGGCATGGGGAGACCAGGCTGCTGGCATCCCGGGCATCCCAGCAGCAGCCGGAGTGGGCTGAGCTCCTGCACTCAGCAGGAAGCAATGGAGCTCACCAGCTCAGCCAAGCACAGGGAGGCTATGATGGGGAAACGGGTGCAATTCTGCAGTTGGATGAGGTTCCCAGAGGAGTTTTGCAGTCAGAAGTTCCTGGAGTCCCAAGTCGCACCGACAGAGCAGCTTTGAGATATTTGCTGTGTACAGGGAGATGAATCAGCTGCCGGTGCATCCCCACAGCTTCAAACTCATGGAGGGGAGGCAAACAGCAGCACACCTTCCAAACCTTCAAACACTCGCAAACCCGCGCCGCTGGGGGAGGAGAAGCCCCAAATCCCACTCTTGTCCCCAGAAATGGGCACGACCAGATAAAAGGACTCTGGCGGGATGTCACTGGTGTCACCAGCCTGGGGCAGAGGAGCCCTCGTGCCCCTCGCACCCTCAGCACGTTGGTGCAGGTTGCTGATGCAGTTTGTTTTTCCTTTCCAGCCGAGAGGCACGCCGGCTGCCCGTGCGTCACAGCTTCCATGGATGATATCTATTTTGAGCATACCATTAGGTAAATACTCCGCGCACCGGCGGGGCATGCGCAGGGAAACGCAGGGGTTTTTCCCATCTGCTGGCTGCAGCGTGGCCAGGGGCTGGAGCTGGAGCAGGGAGCAGCGTGCCTGGGAGAGGAGGAGGTGCAGTGGCAGTGCCAGGCTCGCAGGGCAGCCAGGGACCGAGGCTTCGTCTCCGCCGCAGGGCTGCGGACGGACTGTCTGCTCTGATTTATCCGCTGTCTGCTCGCCTGGGGAGCTCCTGCTGGGTTGGCTTCCCGGTATTTCCCCCAACGCCAGCTCCTCCCTGGCTTTGTTCAGGAAACAGCTCTGATTTAGTGCTCTGGAAAACTCAAATCTTGCAAATCGTGCCTCTGTAGCGGCCGTGTGGGTGGCTGAGGCGTGGTGGGGCTCACCCACCCAGCGGGTGCTGGGGGAGCTGGGACCTCCTGGCTTTGTGAGATGCATCAGGCTGGGCATTCCTCAGCCAAAATCCCATCCCAGGCTGGTCCTGGCATCCCCTGGTGCTGCCCCACAGAGGTCCCCGTATGATTCATGCAGCCCTTGGGATGTGTCAGGGAACAACATTTCTCCTGACCTGAGGGTGTGACCAGAGGGGACAAAAACCCTCCCAGGGCTCTGTCCTCATCATCCACAGGCTCCCAGTATTGAGACCATTCCCACCCAGCATTCCCGAAGTAGTCTGGTTTTGTACTCCCAGTAAGCCCAGGTACTGCCACCCACCTTTACTCATCTCTCAGAGCTCCCACACCCCCTGTGCCTGTCTGTTCCCACCTGGGTACCACTCCAGGGGGCTCCTGGGGGTTTGCCATGCCATATAGGATCCTTTCAATATAGGATCCATGCTACCCAGCAGCTCCTGCCTTGCTGTGTAGGATCCATGCAGTACAGGATCCATACTGTGCAGCCACTCCCTGCTGTGCAGGTCTGCCTGCTGGGGCAGGCACCAGTGTGGGTACCCAGGGCTGGCACTGGGGTCCCTGGCTGTCAGCTGATTTGTCTGGCACTGGGAAGCCTGACTCACTCTTGGGTTTCGCTGTCATTCCCAGGAAATGCTGAACTCACACTTTTGCCCTCTCACGTGAGGTGCCCATCGCCCTGGGGCTCAGCTCCATGACAAATCCACAGTGTGGGGACATGGTGCAGCCCTGGTGCCACCTCCCACTGGCAGAGGTGGGACTGATACCCTGCTCCTGGGGCAGCTTTGCCTGGGATGCCTTTTCCCCTGGGTTTTGGAGCAGAACAGGCCCAAGCTCACTCCACAGCATTACTTCAAGCCCTGCAAAGCATTTGTCCCTCCTTGGGGGTGAGCTGGGCACTGCTCCAAGGGGGCAGGGAATCTGTGCTGCTCCTGGCTCAGATCCCACTTGCTGTGGCCCACCTTAAGGCTCTGAGCAAGGGGCCTGGCAAGGATTTCCCGCAGAGCTGTTGGAAGGTGAAGTTTTGTGTGGGATCTCCTCGCCCAGCTCTTTGTGCTTTCTGCTGCCCTTGCACTGCGGGGGAGAGGCAGGGAGGAGCTGTAGGTGCTTGAGGGCACAGAGGAGACCCCAAATTATCACTGACTTAAAACTCACTGGCTGGGCAGCAGATTCTGCCCACCCCTCTGCCCTGCCGTGTGGAAGTGCAGCCTCTGGGGAGGATCACACGTACCCTTGAGTGGGGCTTCGTGTGGCATTTATGGCACTGGCTTCTACTGTTAGATAAGGACAGAGAAGATAAAGTATTTTTAGGGCTATATATAGACAAGTGGGGCTGCCAGCCTGCCTGCCTGGCCCCTTGCCCTTGCATGCCCCTCGCTGCAAACCCATCCAGAGCATCCATCTGGCTGCTTCCATCGCCTCTAACCCTCTCCCCACATTTGCTTTCTCTTTTTGCCCCAGCCAGCCGTCTGCAAGCCCTGCTGGGCAGCGGGACGGGAGGAGCGGTGTCGGGTACGGACGTGTTTGGCCCTAGAGCAGCCAGCCTAGCGCAGCGCTGCCGTGAGTTGGGAGCCTTAACCCCACTGACGTGGCATGGCATGTGGACAGAGGCTGCTCACGTAACCCTGCTAACGTTCTGGCATGTCACCAGCCCGGGGTCCGTGCTGGGGTACAGCCAGAGGCACCAGCTCATGCCCCTCCTGCTCCAGCCAGAGCCAACGTGCAGAGTGTGTCATTTACAGAGCTCGTTTGAAGCCTGAAGTCATGTGTAAGGGCACGGGGAAAAATCTGGTGTCAAAACACATGCTGACTCTCCCTCACTTCTGGTTTTGGGAAGTGGTGGTTACAGGGTTTGTTTTTCCACCGAGTTTTCTAGCTCTGGCCTCTTTTAGGGAATGAGGAGTATTCCTGATTTAATAATGTATTTGGTAAAGACTGCTGTCGGTGTCATTAAAGAGTTTAAATTGCTCATTCCATGGGTACCAGTCTGGAGTAGCTCAGGCTGCAGGGCCAAAGCTGTATCTGTGTGTTTACTCTGAAGCCTACTGAAGGCACAGGGAGAGCAGCATTTTGCTGCCAGCAGATGTTTCATTTAAGAGATGCTGCAAAATGCCCCTGGCTGGACCCTGCCTCCTGCCATCTCCCAGTATCCCAAGGTATCCATGGCTTGTGGGGAGGCCCTATGGCTGGTCCAGTTGTGCAGGACAGTGGATGCAAAGCTGGAGGAGCCGTTTGCTCTGGCAGGAGTGTGCATGCCCACACGGGCAGGGGGTGCCAAGCAAGCCTCGGGCACCTCTGCACCCCTCGGGTGTCCTGGCAGCACCCCAGACCCGGGGACCCACTTGCACGCAGCTGCTCAGGGGTGACATCTCACTGCTCTCACGTCTCAGGGGTGGCTGTCCCCGTGTCCTGCTGGCCATCTGGCATGTTCCACAGTCCCAGGAAGCCTTACCACGGTGGGCAGTGAGCCGCAAAGCCGCGGCACCTCAGTGGGAGCCGCTCGGTGGCTGTTGTCCCCCAGTAACCCCACAGACTTTCTCCTCTTCCTGTTTTTCAGCGTCGGGCAAGTTGTCAACATCAAAGCCAAAGTGAACCGAGCCTTTAACTCCAGCATGGAGGTTGGTGTGTGCCCCTGCCCCTGTCCCTGTCCCCCTTGCTGTGTACTCGTCCCCACCAGACACGTGGCCAAATCCCCAACTCCTCCCACAGTTCCCAGCTTTAATCCCATGTGCTCATCCTTTTTGGGTGGCTCTGGCCAGGGGTGCTTGGTGGGATATGGGTCCCTGGGGAGCAGAACTGACTCTTAGGGGTGTGTGCTCTCTCCCAGGTGGGCATCCAGGTGAGCTACGAAGACCTGTGCAGCGGGAAGCACTGCAGCATCTGCAAGGCGTATGCCACCTTTGTGGCACAGGGCCCCTTGGGCAGCAAGGTGAGCCGTGGCTGGTGGATGGGGGGACTCCATTGCTCCCTGCACAGAGGCAGGAAGGAAATGGCCTCTGTGGGGCTGGGCTGGGCTCAGTTTTCCATCACAGCAACTGCTGTTCCTTCCTGGGTCAGTGATGCTGTGTCCCGTGTTTGTGCGATGCATGGTGGGGGGCTCTGGGCCCTGCTCTGGGCACGGAGGGCACCTGCTGGCTGCTGCTGGTCCCCACTGGGAGTGCACCCTGCCCGTCCCTTTGCAGGTGAGGCTGAAGCCGCTGACCCCGCAGACGGAGGAGGAGAAGATCGAGTACAGCATCGCTGCTGAGCGCCGCCGCATGCGCCTGGTCCACAAGGACACCCTCAAGGACCTCCTCACCCGCAGCCCCCAGGAAACCGGTACCGTGTCCCGCAGTCCGGGCTTCCAAAATAGCCCTGACACCCACTGGTGACATCCCGCTTCCTCAGCGGGATGCTGGTGGGGATCACCTCGTGGAGGTTTGGGAATGCCCTGGCCACGGAGGGGTAGGGATCAGCCCCACCATTCCAAACTCCCAGGCCTGGAGGTCTGTGGGGGGTTGCTGCAGTGGGACGGCAGCTGTGGGAGAGGGACAAGGGTGGGTGGGGTGTGGGGAGCAGGGGTCCCACTGTCCATCCTACACTCTGAACCCTGTTTTCCCCCTGCGGCAGAGCTGGAGACGCGGGATGGCAGCGGGGCGGTGCCGGCGGAAAAGACACGGGTGGAGAGCGTGGAGCTGGTGCTGCCTCCACACGCCAACCACCAGGGCAACACCTTCGGTGGGCAGATCATGGCCTGGATGGAGAACGTGGCCACCATCGCAGCCAGGTGACCCAGCAGGGATTCAGGATCTGCCTGGAGGGGACACATCTGGCTGTGTCTGGCCACAGCCAGGTTATAGGGACCCTCCAAAGGGATGGTGCCCAGCATGTCACCCTTGGGTGACACTGCACAGGGAGTACCACGGGTGTGTGGTGCTGGGGGACGCCAGGGAAGGCTTCACACTCACTGCAGTTGGCTCACTGTTCCTTCTCATGGCTGGCTTTGGCCATTAAAATCCAGGGGTGACACTTTCTGGGGTCTCCTCAGCCCTGGCTGGGTCGGGGAGGGTGCGTGGGGCTGCCGGGGCGTGGGGCCATGGCCGGGGGGTAACACCTGTCCCCACAGCCGGCTGTGCCACGCCCACCCCACGCTGAGGGCCATCGAGATGTTCCACTTTCGGGGACCGTCGCAAGTCGGAGACCGCCTGGTGCTCAAAGCCATCGTCAACAACGCCTTCAAAAACAGGTGGGTGCCGGTGGCGGGGATCCCCATCCCACCCTCCCCACGGGCCTCCACTCCCTCATCCCTTCTCTCTGGCAGCATGGAGGTGGGGGTCAGCGCCGAGGCCTACGGCCAGGAGATGTCCGTCAGCCGCAGGCACATCAACAGCGCCTTCATGACCTTCGTGGTGCTGGACCAGGAGGGTCATCCCCGCACGCTGCCCATGGTGGCACCCGAGCCGGGGGTAAGGACCAGCAGGGCTGGCTTCTCCCCACCGTGGTGGTAGCACGGGACCCCCGGGAATCCCGCTCAGCCCTGAAGGGCTCTTGGATTCGCAGCGAAACAAACGCAGTTTTATGGTGATGGAAATGAAATTGCTCGATAGCAAGTGAATTAAATTGATTGCTCGGTATAACTAATAAAATAAACCACTTGCCTGTGCAGAGATGGAGATGTATTAGCCATGCAAGGCTTAACGGAGTATTGCTTGCAAATTCCAGCTCGTCTTTTCTGTAATTTAGGGGAAAGAATGTTGAGGTTGTTTCTACCTTTCGAAGCATCCTAATCCATAATTTGCTGGGATCCAAATATTTAGGGAAATCTGTCACGCGAGCACAGCAGCAAAGCAAACACTCATGCAACTCAGCTTCTCCTGGGCTGATCCTTGCCCAGCTGCCTGATTTTTTTGATGCCTTAAAACTAGGATCTCCCGCTGTGATGGAGATCATCTCATGGCCAGAGTCGGGCTCCCTGAAACCTCCTCATGCCCGCTTTAAAACACCACACTAGCACTTTCTTCAAAATAAGCTGCTTTTTTTTGGCTTTTATTTCCCCAGGAGAGGACATTTGCAGGTGCTAGGGAACACAATTTGTATTTCAGGGGCTGTTTGCAGCTTTGCAGCCACAACAAGGGTTTTCCCTAATGTGCCAGTCTCCATCACTTGATCAGAGCATGGTGGCAATGCTGAAATAACTCACAATTAATCACTGACCATCACTGCAGTGTGGCCAGGGTGGCAGCTGGCAAGCAAGGGGGCTTCCCCTTCCAGCCCTTCCCTGCTGAATGTTTTTCCCACTCCCAAAAAGACGTGATTTTTTTTTCATCCTCCTTTTCCTATCAACTTAATTGCCTTTTCCCATTTATCAGGATGGAGAAAGGAGGTACAGAGAAGCCAGCGCTAGGAAAAAAATTCGGCTGGACCGGTGAGCAGCAAAGCTGAGTCGGATGTGGGGATGGAGGAAGGAGGAGAGGAGGGCTCAGCACTGGGGTGCAGGGACAGTCTAGGGGTGGTTTGTGTCCCTTCATAAGGGAAACTGTTCCTTTGCTGCAGAAAATACGTTGTCTCCTGCAAACAGACCGAGGTGCCGCTCTCCGTGCCCTGGGACCAAAGCAACAAGGTAGGATGTGGGAGCTGGTGCCTCCTGCTCCCCCTCCTGCTCCCCCTCCTGCCCCTGACATGCTGCCCCCGCCCCAGGTTTATCTGAGCTACAACAACGTCTCTGCACTGAAGCTGCTCGTGGCCAAAGCGAACTGGGCACTCGCCAGAGAAAAGGAAAAGGTACTAAACCCTCTCCCTTCTCCCTCGCCCCCAAAGCGTGGGCAATCCCGGTGGGAACGAGTCCCAGCTGTGCCCTGTGCTCCCCGAGGTGCGGATGTACACGCTGGAGGAGGACAAGTTCCTGTCCTTCCGCATCGAGATGTCCGTCTGCATCGCGGCCAGCCGAGCCTTCTCCCTGCTGTCCAACCTGCGGCGCCGGCAGGAGTGGGACAGCCACTACGTGTGAGTGCTGCGGGCCGCCCCGAAAATCACACCCCCGACTTCAGGGCTCGTGGTTGAGCGTCCCTTGGGGCTTATCTGGGAGCCGCTGTGTTGCCTTGCTTGCTCCTAGAGGCCCTGCACTGTGTCCCTGTCCTGGCTCCATCTGGGCTGATGGCTGCGCTTTGCTGAAGAAAATACCTATTTTGGGTCCCCCCAAATATCTTGGGTCTGACAGTGGGCTGTAAATGTGCAAAGCCCACATTCAGGGGGCACAGCAGGGTTTCTGTGACCGGTCCCCTTCCCTCACAGGAGTGCTGAGCTTGTCCAGAAGGTTGATGACGACGACATGATCTACCACGTGGTGAGCCAGAAGCTCAGGCACGAGAACAAACCGCAGGACTTCGTTATCCTGGCGTCCCGGCGGAAGCCCTGCAGCAAGGGGTGAGGGTCCAGCCCGACCCCTGCTCCCTGCCATCCAAGCTGGGCCAGCTCACTGGGCTCTGTCCTCCCCAGGGACCCCTACGTGGTGGCCTTTCGGTCGGTGACGCTGCCCACCCACCCCACCAGAGCCGAATTCACGCGCGGGGAGACGCTCTGCTCCGGGTTCTGCATTTGGCCAGAGTCAGAGGAGATGAGCAAGGTGGGATGCTGTGGCTGTGCTCCCACAGCTCATGGGGGAGGACCCCCATCTCCTGTGCCCCTGCTGACCTTGTCCTGTGCCTTGCAGGTGGCTTATTACAACCAGGCCATGCCAGGGTACCTCAACTACGTCACCACCAACGTGGCAGGACTGTCCTCTGACATCTGCTCCACCTTCGAAGCCTGCGAGAAGTTCCTGCTGAAGAACAAGGAGGATCTGATCTCACGGCTGCAGGACTTCTAGAGCCATGCTGACCCCCTGCTGACAGATGGACAGACAGATGAGGGGACACTTCTGTGGTGGAAGGGGACGTGGGATGGTGGCACCCAGACCCTGCCTCCCTGGGGGCTTTGGTCCCAGGGGCTGGGGTGGAGGGGCATTACTGTACCACCTCATCCCTTGCACTGATGTGTCATATCTTTTCTTCCTTCTTTTTTAATTTTATTTAGAAATTTTATAAGCTGATGTACAGGACTGGGTTTTCTAGTTCACTTAACGCAACTTGAATCTTTATATGATCCAAAATCTTCCCAAATTCCCAGATTATTTTTTTTTACTAGTTCTTTGTGGGGCGTAACTGGTTCCTTTTGAGGCAGCAAAGGGAGAGAGGGGGCAGTGATACAGGGAGGGTGCTGTACCCCTCGCTGGTGTAGGGGTGGCTGGTGGAACATCCCACTCTCCCCAGGGCTGCTCCTTTTCCTGGGAAAGGCTGGCAAACTGCCCCTGCTCCTCCTGGGCTGAAATCCCACCCCATGGGACTCTGGAAGGAGCAACAATAAAAGTGCATTGAAAGGAAAAACATCCACGTGTGCTCTGGGTGAGTGTCTGCTCCAGGGGCTTGCTGTGTGTTGAGCTTGGAGCAGGGATCCTGCACCCATGGCACACCTGGGGCTCAGGTGGATGTGGGGTTCTTTGAGGCAGGATTCTGCTGCAGGAAAGGGGTGGTGCTCCATGCAAGTGGCTTTTGGGGACTGCCCTGAGGTATTGCTGCCATGTCTGGGGCAGCCCTCCTCTCTGCTGGGTGCACCAACACCTTGAGTTGTAAACTCCAAACTGCCTCAGAGGCGCTGGAAAAGGAAAAGACAGAGCCAAACCTTGTTCCCCTAAGTCTGGGATGCTCTGGGAGAGCCACCAGAATGAAGCAGGGGTGACAGTGGAAGTGCTGCTCATCAGTCACAGCCCAGGGGACATCTGCCCTCAGAGCATCTGTGGAGAGCCCCCTCCCAGGCCTTCCTGGGTCACACAGCCAGAGGTTTCCTGATGGCATTGAGGTTTCTGGAAGGCTTGCTGCCTGCTGGAAAATGAGTGAGCCCTGGAAGCCCTCAGGCACACACAGCTTTGGGCACAGCAGGTGCCAGCTGTGCCCTTGCCTCTGCCTGCAGAGCCTTGTGCTTAACCCCAAGGATGGGTTTTGTAGAGCTTAACCATGAGCAAGTGATGGTGATGCTGTGCTTGGGGTGAGGCGAGGCCATGGGGTACCAGAAATGAGCACAGGGTCTTTTCCAGGTGTTTTGTCCCTCTGCAACACCTCGTCCCTTTGCTACCCAAATTCCCCACTCGGTTTATAAGGAGAAGGAGCTCCTGCCCCTCTCCTGTGGGCACTGGCCAGTGGCTCCCACACTTGGGCTGGCTGTGACCATAAACCCCTCGTCTCTGCTGTATCTCCCATCATAAACATCTCAGCTCCAGGCCTGGCACAGCTGTGCCCCGACCTCCCAAAGATAAAGCCATCTCAGGCTGAACATGGTACAAAACATTCAATTTTTATAGCCCCCTCTTATCTCCCAAAACTCAGAGCAATCCTGCCTTTTTATCACCGGGACGAGCACCATCCTTTCTACTCACCGTTAGGAATTGCTGCTGCTTGATTAAGTGGAGGGGATGATGTATTTGCCTGAACATTAAACTTTACCTGACCTCTCCTTCTCCTCAAGTATTGTGCTTTTTCCCGCTGGGAGGCCCCGGTCAGCCCTGGCTCCAGCCTGGCTGGGTCCCTGGGGATGCAGGGTGATGGAGCAGGAGTGACCTGGGGGCATGGCAGAGCGCTGCAGCGGTGTGAGGCATCGTGTGGTTTGTGCTTTTGGGAGAAAACTGCAGCCCTGCAGCATCTGCTTGCCCTCATGAGGGCATGGACAGCAGGACTGGGCAGCTTGGAGCATCCCTGGAGCACCCATCTCCACTGCCTCATCCCACAGAGAAGCAGGGACCTGATGGTGACTGTCCTTACCAGCCTTTCCCAGAGTCCTTTCTTTGCCCTCCCCATGAAATGCACCTCTCCAGGACCAATTCAGCAAACAATCACCATTTTTCTTAATCCCTTCAAAACAAAAAAAAAAAAAAAAAGGGAATTACTCCCTGCTCTGAGCAACCTTCCAACCTGCAGCTTCTTTGCACGAAAAGACCTTGGAGCTCTCGGCTGCTGATTCCTGCATGGAGGCAAATCATTTGGAGAGGCAGATCTGGGACCTTGGGAGCAGCAGGGCTCTGTGCAGGCTGCTGGCAGAGCCCATCCCTGCCTTCCTGCCCAGGATGATGCAGGGAACAAAGCCCCACCTAAGGACCATGGCTGCCTTCCCTGGGCCCCTGCCATCCAGGGCTGCTGGAGGATGGAGCAGGGGAAACATCCCAAAAATGCCAAGAAGCTTTTGGAAAAGAAAAGGCCATGAAGAGACGGCTGGGGATTTATAGGCCAGCACTCCAGGTTGGGTGTGGGTGCCTTCTCCAGTGTGCTGCCATCATGAGAAGGTTTAAGGACCTGATTTTATGGATGCCTAAATAAATACATGGAGCTAATATATCACAATACAGGGTATATTTATCTGCTTTGCAGGAGTGGGATGGAATTAGACGGCAGTGTCTCTCGCAAGGCCAGCCCCGCTGTAATTCATGCCCCGAGGCGCCCAGCCGAGGGGAGGAGGAGGAGGAGTTCTGCAGGCAGCATTATTGATGGGCTACTCCCAGAAGCTTTGTTTTAATTAATTTTCAGAGCACTCCTTGCAGTGGATCAGGCAGCTCCTTCAAAGCCTCCTTCCACCCACTGCTGCCCGTGCTCCTGTGCGTGGTCTGGGGCAGAGGGGTGAGCCTGGGAGCCCCTTGCTCCTCCGAACCCCCAGGCTTTTGGTTAAACAGTGCAGAAGCTGTTGCTGTTTTTAAACAGAGGGGCTTCCTCTGGCCAAGAGGCCTCTTTGGTGGCCACAGCGTGGGCAGGTGTATTTGTCAGGGCTTTTCTCTTCCCCTTTTTATTGACTTTCTGCTTGTTCCCACTGCCAGGGGTCAGTCGGGGCGTTGGCTGGACTTTGCCAAAAGTCCACCCAAACCGGCTGGTTCCTAGGTGCTGACGCAGTGCCCTGCCCCTGAGATATGAGGGGTTTGAACATCGGGTTTGCAGCCCAGTCGGGTGTGTGGTGGCGAGGCTGGAATGGGGCTGTGCCAGCTCCAAAGCTTTCCCTGAGTAAGCAGGTTTGTGAACCTGAACTGCATTTGCCCTGCGAGCAGCAAGGTGACAGCAGCAACCACAGCTCAGCGCCGAATCCGGGGGTGGCCTGGCTGACATGGAGAGACCTGTCCCCATCCAGGACACCATGGCAGGTGACACGCAGCCCTCCAACACCGTCAGACTGCTGCACCTGCTTTTCCTTTCCACCTCCTGGGGAATGCAGGTCTGGGTGACCTTCGTGGCCGGTAGGTTGGGCTCTGTTGTGCTCTCTGCCCGAGGGGGTGGCACAGGGGAGCCCCAGGACTTACCTGCTGTCCCCCTCGCAGGGTTTGTGATGAGCAGGCACCTTCCCCGCCACACCTTCGGCTCCATCCAGCGTGAGCTCTTCCCCTACTACTTCCACATCAGCTCCACCTGTGCCTTCCTCAACCTGACCCTGTTTGCCATGTCCCACCCCAGCGAGCAGCTCGGCGAGGAGCACACGACCCAGGTAGCCTCCCCCTTTCAAACACGAGCTGCCCACAGCCCAAACCCCTTCCTCTGCTCCACTCAGGCTGGCTTGCCCACGATGGAGATCCACGCACGGCTCTGGTTAAAAGAAGCCCGTTAGCACCCAGACTGCAGCGAGCCGGGGGGGCGGGGGGAGAAATGTAACCCACCACACCTGCGAGGTGCTCACAGCGGGCTTTGCTCCCTCGCAGATCATCGTCTTCCTCGTCTGCATCGCCGCTTCTGTGCTGAACACGCAGTGGTTCGGGCAGGTCACCTCGGACACGGTGGCCGAGCTGCACCTGGTGGAGCGCAGCCAGGGGCTGGGACAGGAGGTGGGGCTGGCGGCCAGCGAGCCCCGCAGGCAGCTCCGAGCCTCCAACCCCAGCTACAGGCAGCTGGCCTGGCGCTTCGCCCTCTACCACGCTCTGTCCTCCCTCTGCAACCTCTGCTGCATCGTGTGCAACGGGCTGAGCCTGTACCACCTGGCTGCCCGGCTCTCTGCCCTCTGAGGGCAGGACACTGCCAGGGGATGGCTGGCCACAGCCCACCCACTGCTGCCGTGCTGTAAAGCAACCCTGAGCTTTGGACATTAAACTGCAGCATCCTCGGGTGGAGATACTCTCGCTGTATTTGTGCACGCTGCAGAAATTCAGGAATAGTGAAATGGAAATGTTTTCTCTAGAGCTGTCTGCAGCCAGCCTCCATGATCGAAGCAGGAGTGTTTTATGGCTGAACAGCTTTCTAATGCCCCGTGCATTAGCTGTGTCTAAAGCTGCAGTGTATTCCTGCAGTCACAGAGAGAGTGCAGAAGAGAAAGAAATGAGAGATTGAGAATTACTTCTAATTAAAAGCCACCAGCTAATACAGAAGTGCAGAAGACCCTGTATGTTGGCTGTACCAGTTAATGTAATGGATAAGGTTGTTGTGTTGGGGTTTACAATCAGTGTCTGTCATTCTCATGTATTTCACAAAGTGAGACAAAATATTGTCTCATTCATTAGGCAGAAGTCAGTCTAGTTAAAATAGCCAAGTTTATTGCAGGTTCTGCAGGACAACTAGTAAAGTATCAAAAGGGTCATTTAAGCACTGCTCCACACAAAGAGCTCTGCTGTACCCCGGCCAGCAGCACAACCAAGCAGTGACAAAACAGCAGCTGCTGAGTCCCAGGCAGGAGCCTGACTGCATCCACCCCGCTGCAACAGGCAGGCATCTCCCCACGCCACTGCTGTTAAACCCCAGCAACGACAGCCCACCTCCGAGGAAATCTGTGATTCTTCTCAGGTGAGGAAGTACATTCCCAGCTGCTGTTACTGCAACCACAGCCAGTGTTTGGCACTGCTTCAGGTTTATTTCAAAACCACATGCAGCCCATCATAGAGGAGACCTTCTGCAAGCCAGCTGGGTTTCCTTTTAAACAAATAATCCCCTCATGTTCTCCTATGTTGCTCCCCTGGAGGTTTCCCTGTGTGCCAAGATTATTTTCCTCCCCTGAAGAGTGCAAGGTATTTTTGTTCAAGCAGAAGTTTGCAGCCTGGAGCTGGGCTAACAAACAGCAGCCTCTTGCACAGGATTCCTTGTTTCTTTCTTGCCCATTACAGTCGATGCACCTTCTTGCCAGAGAAGTATTTCTTAGAGAAAGAAGAACGCTTGGCAAATACCAAAACTGTCGGGGTCCCAGCCTTCACAAAATACCTGCAAAGATTAAAAGGAGTCCTTGGCTTCCTCGTAGCTGGCTCAGTGTCCTGCAAAGCAAGTGACTTCTGCCCAGCTCCATAAAGACTGACCTCCCAGAGGCTGGTGAGGAGCTTTTGTGCTGATTAGCAGAGCCTCTTGGAGCGGGGGCTAAGCACATTTGAGAAGGAGTGTTTTATGAATCAACTCGTCTCCCAACAGCTTCTTTTAATTAAAGCAGCTGCTATTCTCCCTCTGGAAGGAGGGTTCTTTTGCAACTGCCCTTGCAGCCTGAAATCTGAGGGCTCGTGGACACTGCTGAGTTTTGTGGAGTGACGGAGATCCCGCTCCCACTGCGACAGACCGAGCCCCCCCACGCTGTGCAGCAACTCCAGCCAGCTGAGAGATGGTGCAACTCAGCAGCACAGGAAACTTTCTGGCTTCACAAACAGCAAATTCTTCTCTCTCAATAATAGCACAACACTTTAAAGGCAGTTTCAGAGGGGAACAGTGCTGTGTGCTCATGCAGCAGTATGAACAGCGAGAGCATTGTTAACCTTCAACATGCTCTTTATAGGCTGCTGCCTGTTTTTCCTTTTTTTTTTTTTTTTAAAGTAGTATTGTGTAGATGGAATCTGGAATAGCCCTTCTGTGCTGCTCAGCTGTGCCCAGCTCCCTTTCCCATCTCCATCCAGTCCTGGAAACAGTTGTTCATTTTTTGGGGAGAAAACATAAGTAAGCTGCTAAAGCCAGGCACAAAATCCTTGCAGCTTATACCTTCAAGAGGTAGGACTACTAAATCAGAGAAGAGTCAGGACTATTTAACAACAAACTGGACTTAAAGCTCATACTTTTTGCCTTTTTTCCCCTGGACATGGACAGGTACAGCCTCACCTTTCGTGCTGCAGCACTTGTAGCAATGTGTGTTCTGGGTTCACCTCATACATTTCTTCTCTTTCTTCGTCTTCAAAATAGAGCTGGAAAAATATTTGGGGGGGTTATTAAATGCCTAAGGTACATGAAGGGAAGTACTATGCTGCTGAAAGCCCAGTAACAGCACACCATGATCAGCTGGGGGTTTATCAAACCTCTGTGGCTTGACCTGACTGTCAGATGCAAAAATCAAGGATGCAGAAATTGTGTGAATTCCAAGTTTTCCCTGTATAAACCAGCTTAGGTTCTCCTGGCAGTGGCAGCAGGAAGGCAAAATACACTGGCTGTTCCCATGCTTTACAGGCAATCAATCCAGATCTAAGGGCTGCTTTTTAACAGGTGAGATGCAGCGATGTTATGTGATAAACTGAGTGGGTTTGGAGGTATTTGAACAAAAGAGAGTTGATTTAAGAGATTAAAATCCAGCAACGGTGCCTTGGACTGTAAATACCCACAGGTTTTAACCTGGAAAAGTACACAGCCACTGTCCTTCTGGACCTGTCTGCCCACTGTACACAGGGCTGTGCTGCTGCCTGGCACGGATGACACCAAAGTGGAAAATGAAAAATAAACATTCATATTCTTCTATGCACAATTTCAGAAAAACTCTCAAAACCTGCTGCAGCCACAACCAACTCACAACCACCTTTGCTAGTGTTAAGAGAGATAAATTATCTTGATGTGATTATGTGCTTAAGTAACTCCACTTAGTTCCGAAAAGAAACTATTTTAAAAACAATATTTTCTTATTTGTATTGAGCAACTCCACGATGCAATTAAAAAACCAGGCAACCTATCAGCTTGATGGTCTAAATCTTAGTTATTATTACAAAGATGGAATCTAAGCAATATCTATAAATACCTTGTGTCAAACACAATGTAAGTGGAAGACAACTTCCATTTTCATAAGTGAATTCTGTCAGCACATGTGGGCGATGTTTGAGTTTTTAAGTGAGGGCAGCACTCTCTTGTTTCATTTCTGTGCATGGTAAACAGATGCCAACACATTCATACCCTCAGAGCTGTGCACTTTCTCACTCCAGAAATAAATAAAAACACAACACAACAATCCTGAAACTGAAGGAAAGTCAAACTTCTCACCTCGAGATTGTTGGGAAGGTATTTTTTTTCTAAATCCCAAGGAGGTAACTCAGCAAACATCACCACTAAATGATCAATAAACCTAAAAGCCAAAATACACATGGTGAGCTTAGACACAAAGTGCTCAGCTTCAATAACTTGTACAGTTGCATTTGAATGATGGCAAAAATACATTAGCAAATTAAACAACAGATTTGGAAGTAAGTTTAGATCACCAATAGTTCCTTCCCTTCAAACTCATCACTTTCCCAATGAATCCAAGGCCCTGTTGTAACTCAGGTTGTTGGCTTCAAACCTGAGCAGGGCAACAACAAATTATTTTTAACTCTGCATTTTCACACTGAAAAAGATGTCAAAATAAACACCCTGCATTTTGTCTAAAATGGATTTTCCTTTGACACAGTCCCATGCTTCACCAGATCAGAGTGATGAGAATATGTTTGTGTGTCAAAGGCTTCTTTATTTTGGTACTTGAGGAGTGTTGGAGGCCAGTTTGTTCTAAAAATCCATTTCCACTTCCTTTAGTCACAAAAAGGCACAGTGAACACTACCATAAAAGTACTACAACTTTACTAACCTGCTTGCACTGTAATTTTAAGTCCTAAACTTATTAATAGACCTGAGGAATATGTCTTCCAACAAACAAAAAGTTACAAGTTCCACATCTGTTCAACACTACAAGATCAGAAAATGAGGTTAACATCAAGGAGAGTGGAATTCCCAGCTTGCCAGTCCCTCACTTACAGTCTGAGAGGCCTGCAGCACTTCAGTCAGATCTGATGAAAGCCCTGAGGAGAACTCTGGGGTCACTGCTGGTTAGGAGAGGTCCCCTTTGGAAGCCTTTTATAATCTTTATGTTTAATCTTTTTTTCTGAGACCTCATATTTGGAGGGCTTTGAAACAGCACCTTAATGAATCTCTAAAATCCACACGTGTGGGTGGGTCTCGGGTGTCCCTGACCACTAATTAATTACTGGTCTGAGCTTGCACTACAAGCCCCTCTAGTCACCCTGACTAAATGTGTTTGTCTGCTCTATAAATTTATGTAAATCACAGAATAATTCAGGTTGGAGAGGACCTCAGGAGGTCATCTAGTGCAGCCTCCTGCTCAAGAGCAGGGTCAGCTGTGCCATTAGAAATCTGGAACTGCTCCACCAGCATGGCAGGGTTTCACTTGCTGCACGTTCTCACTTGCCCAAACACCTCCTTTATGCAAGAACGCTGCTGGCAGTGCATTTACCTGGAGTTCTCATGAAAAGCCACAGTGAAATCTGTCTGCTCGTGCTCAGGGTACAGGAAGAGGACAGGCCAGTTCAGGTTGCCATCAGCATCTAAGTGCACCTTTGCCCCCGTGGCACTGTCAGAGTGGAACCCATCTAAGGACATCTCAGCCAGGCCATCTGACACTTCCTCTTCTTCATCTGAAGGCTCAAGAACCAGCTTGATATTTCTTTCCTGGAGGGGAGGGAGGGGAAAAACAAAAAACCAACTAAAAATCAAAGAGTTATGGCGGGGAGAATAAGAACAAAAAATTAGCAGCCAGTAAAAGGTCAAATTATGTTGTTCTAATTAATGAGTCAGCTCTTAAACACGCCATCCAAAGCTTTCCCAGGGTATCAGACTCAGGTGACTGGTCTTCCCAGTAAAATCCAGAACCTCAGCCAGATATCCAAACTCCTCATGAAACAAATGAGGAGAGGGGGGAATCCAGAGGAGCCCACACATGGAGAAAAGAGGCTGAGAAAACTTGTGGAAAGGGATGCATCTAAAATCCTTTTCCTTGGGGCCTAGCAGGCATCACTCCAGGGTGCAACTACACACACCAGCTCCTGAGAACATCCAGTCTTTCAGAGAACTGAAGAAAGCTCACTCTATTCCTTGGAAAGATAACAGCAGCAGAGATCTGACTGTATGTAAGAGCCCAAAATATTTTAATGTAGCCCAAACATTCACTGAAGAAGGAGAGGATCCAGATGATTCCCTCCTCTACCCTATTGAATGGTTATCTTCTGTTCTTCCACAGAATTAATGCCTGTGGGCAGCCAAGAAAGCCAGGTTCATTGGGCTGACGTGATGCTACATCCCAGCAGGCAGAGCAGTCACAAAGCTCAGCCCATCTCCTAACACTGGGTCTGTATTTTGCCTTAGGTGTTACCTGAACTACAGAAACCTGGGAGCTGGGTTTAGAGCCATGCAGATCTGGAGAATCATGGTTTTAACTCAACTTTTTTTGCTCTAGCCCTCAAAAGTCAATGTATGAGAACCAACTTTTAGAGATAAACGAGAGAGCTCTTAAAAAAACCCAAATCACACAAAAACAGCCCCTCTCAGTGACTCACCTTTATTGCTGCAAGCAAAATTTCCTTTTGACACTGCTCTTTCCTCTCCATCACCTTTGCTTTCCTTGCATCCCGCTCCTGAGTTCGCTACAGGCAAGAAAAGGAGGCACCACGGTCACACAGAGCAAGTCAGTGCCCAGCACTGCTCTTCCCTGGCAATGGGTGGAGGAATCAGTTTGGATTCTCAGGAGAGTCCCCTCCAGCTCCTTCCCCTGCACATCCCAACACACAACACCTGGAACCACCACTCAATCCTGTTTGGGGACATCACACTACACAGAAACCTGGATGGAGCACTCTCCCTCCAAGGATTCCAAAGAGACAAGCACTACAGATGACAGGCTGCCTTCATATTTACCTTTAATTTGTCAGCTTTAGCTCTCATTTCCACAAGGTTTTTCTCTTTTGAGTCTATTTGCAAGCCTTCCTCACACCATGCTATCGCTTCCGAGAAATTCTTCAGCTCCATGTGACAGAGAGCTCCTGGAAGGATTAATATTGTAAGTTTCTAGTGCTGGAGTCAGTGTACAACTACTACCCAAAGTGGTGGTTATAAAGACAGTGTTTGGCCTGGTGCTTTTGCACTAAACTTTTTTGTCTTGCGTGGTCATGTTCAACCAGAGACTTCCAGCAGGTTGGTTGAGAAGAAAATCTAAAATATTTCATCAGTTCTTGTATCACTTAGTCACAGCAATCAGCAGAATTATGCTAAAAGTGTCTGTTACTACAAAATGTTATCATTATAATTAACATTTCCTAATGTTAATTTTCAATTCATTTTCAATTAACATTAGGAAATGTTAATTTCCTAACACTGTCTTGTTAGGAAAAATAAAAGGGGGATTTCTGTGGAGTGGGAAAAAAGAACAGACCCCAAAAAACAGTACTGTGGTAAACAGGAAAAGTTATTCTGTACTCTACAGAAACAGGTCCAGTGCCCCTGACAGATATAGGAGATGGAGGAAAAAAGGATATTTTGATTGAAAAGGCAAAGCAAAAGGCAGAGCTCTGTTTTGGGGAAAAACAGCAATAACAAAACTAGTGAAGAGATCTCTTCCAGTAACTGCTTTCCCTTTCTGAAACGATTTCTGTCCAGAAACAAAGTATGATGCCCACTCACAGTAATTTAGTGTTTATAAACACAATTATTAAACACACAGAAACATGCAAGGAAACAAAGCAATGTGTAACAACAGCCTGTTTCAGGGCTGGTAACAATAACAGCACAATCAGTAAAGTTACCATGAGCCAAGTGTTTGGGAAGGATGCCCCTTGTGCTCCACGCAGAAACAGGAGCTTTAACTCTCACCTCTTATGATGGCTTTGAGATGTGTGGGCTTCAGCTTTTTGGCTTGGATGGCATCATTGAGAGCAGAACGGTAGTTACCTGTAAAGCAAGCAAAAGTGCTCAGAACCTTTCACTTGTATTTCAAATCCAACCAGACACCAAGGTGGCAAAGTAATTTATGCAGAGACCCTACAATTCACTGTTTCTACAATCACAGTGAGGTGAGAGGAGGGTAAGAAAGGAGCAAATTAAGAGCAAGAGGTGAAAGGATGGGATCAATCATACAGGTGAGAGGTAAATAACATGGTGTGAGCAAAGCACCTCCCTACTGCAACACACAGCAGCACTGAAAGGCCCAGAACAGCTTCCCTGCTGCGTGGGCACTGTTGGTAGGATGGTGGTAGCTGTAAGAGAATCACAGAATTAATAAGGTTGGTAAACAACTCCATCATCAAGCAATGGTTTTAAACTAAATGAGGGTAGACTTACACTAGATACAAAGAAGAAATTTTTTCCAATGAGAGTGGTGAGACACTGGCAGAAGTTGTCCAGAGAGGTGGTAGGAGCCCCATCCCTGGAAACATTCAAGGCCAGGTTGGACAGGGCTCTGAACAAACTTGTTTAGTTGAAGATGTCACTGCTCCTTGCAGAGGGGCTGGACCAGATGGCCTTTAAAGGTCCCTTCCAACCCAAACTATTCTATGATTCTAAAACCCACTGGTTTTGCCCTGTCCTGGAGCCAAGGCTCGAGCAGCAGGTAACAGCTGGAAGGAGCAGAGCACAAACTCTGCACTCAGCCAGGTGCTGAAGCGAGCCAGGTCTTCAGGGTTCAAGGAATCTCTTTCTCATGAATAAGCTACTTACTCTGCCGTATCACAAAACCAAAACAAACAAAAAGGAAATCCCAAATGGGGAAAGAAAAGCAGCTCTGGAGCACGGAGCCGTGCTCCCGGGAGGTCAGAGGCCCCTTACCCAAGTGGAAATGTGCGGCCCCTCGGTTCGTGAGCAGCATCGCGTCCAGCTCGGCGTCCCCGCACCGCGTCCGCAGCCCCTCCGAGTAGGCAGCCACCGCTCTCCCGTAGTCCTTCTCCTTGAAATACTCGTTCCCTTCGTTCTTGTACATCCTGGCCAGCCCTGCGGGGATGCAGCGGGGTCAGGGTGGGACAGGGATCCCCCGAGCCCCAGCCCGACCGGTGCGTACCTGCGGGGCTCTGCTCCTCGTCGAACAGCAGCGACTGCAGGCAGGCGAGCTCGGGCTGCCGCGCCGCGTCGATCTCGGCCGGGCAGCGCTTCATGAACATGGGGATGGCCTCCAGCTCCTGCGGACGGACGGACGGACACGCTCACACAGCGCCCCGAGCTCGGCCCGCCCGGCCCCGCGCCCGGCCCGCCGCCTCACCTGCTCCCACGTGTCGGGGTGCAGCGCTCCCCGGTACCGCGGCGGCTCCGCGGCCCCGGACACGCCGTCCTGCTCGGCCTCCGCCATGCTCCCGCTGCTCCTCCCGCTGCCGCCCGGCCCCGCCTGCGACCGCCCCCGCGGCATC
>VZRS01006503.1:41106-71480 GCA_013398055.1 Ifrita kowaldi
TCACCAGCCCCGGCATCTCACCGGCATCAGCCCCGGCCCCACCCCTTCCGACCCACCGCCCCCAGCTTAGTGGGGATATTAGGAAAAAATTCTTCGTCAAAAGGGTTGTCAGGCATCGGAACAGCCTGCTCAGGGAAGTGATGGAGTCACCATCCCTGGAGAGATTTAACAGACAGTGGATACGGCACCCGGGAACATGGGTTAGTGGTGGCCCCGGCAGCTCAGGGTTAGTGGTTGGACTCAATGATGTTAAACGCCTTTTGCAAACTAAACGATTCTGTGATTTTATTACAGTACCACTGCTGTTGCTCATGATCTCTAGATCTCAGACCGAGGAGCTGTGGCACAGGGTGAGGTGCCTCCCTGCAAGCAGCTCCCTGTCCAGTCAGTGCTGCTGGGATGGCAGCAAGCTGCTCCTCACGGGAGCCCCAGGGCCCGCCATGGCAAGCTTCCACCTTCATGGGACCTGGGTGTTCCCAAAGATGCAAACAGAGGAAAGTCACCTTCGTCCCTCTCTTAGAATCCTTCATGCTGAGAACTTGGTGGCGAGGGGAGCTCTGGTGTCCCCCTGGGCAGCCTTGGCTGTCCTGTGCTCTTGACAGAGGCCATGGCCAGTCTGTCCCTGCCAGGCAGCGAGCGGATGACCCTGCCGGTGCTCCCACAGCCACACGAGGCTACATGTGCTGGAAAAAGCAGTTTCCAGGGACCTGTACCCAGATGGAGGAACGTCCCTGGCCATGCGGGGGAATGTGGGCTGACTCCAGCTCAACCTCAGCACCCGGCACACCTGCAGGACACCATGGCTGGCTCTGACGTGAGCTGGATTCGCCTCTGCTCACTCAGAGCCATCACATGGGCTGCTCAGATAAACTCAGTACAGCAGAGACGACAGATTCAGAGATGAGGCATTTAAGGGACTTGCACTTTACTCAGCAACTCAATGACCCCTTCCTTGGTGAGATACAAAACCTCACCGGCGTTCTGATTCCAAACCTCAAAGACTGGGGGGTCCTCACAGACCCTCTTCCCAGCCACAACCACGTAGGGATAGCCCAGTCTGTTGGCATCCTTCAGCCTTTTGCCAATGGTCAGCTGGGTCCGGTCGTCCAGCACCGAGTCACCAGCGAGGTGGGGCAGTGCTTCGGCCAGGTCATCGTACACCTGCTCCAGCAGCACCGCTCCCTCCTCCTCCTCCTTGCTGCCCCTCTTGGGGGGGATGAAGCAGAGCTGGTAGGGCGCGATGAGGCTCGGCCAGCGGATGCTGTCCTCAGTGGAGAGCACCTCGATGGAGGCCGCCAGGATGCGAGTGACGCCCAGGCCGTAGCAGCCCATTTCTGCCAGCTGGGGTTTGTTCTCAGCAGAGGAGAAGGCGGCGTTGGCGACGGAGGAGTACTTGGTGCCCAGGTAAAACGTGTGCCCCACCTCAATTCCTTTGGTCTCGGTGAGTTTCTCCCCGCATGTGGGGCACGAGGTTTGCTCCCCGTTCAGCGTCTCCACGTTGGCCGCGAAATGTCCCTGAGGGCACAGCACCAGCCTGTCCTCGCCGACGTCCGCCGGGAGCTGGAACTCGTGGGACGTGGTGCCGCCGATGCTGCCCGTGGCCGCCTGCACCTTGACGAAGGGCAGGCCCAGGCGGGTGAAGAGGCTGCAGTAGGCATCACACACCTGCTCGTAGGTGTGCCGAGCCGCCTCCTCGCAGGAGTCGAAGGTGTACATGTCCTTCATGTAGAACTCCCGGCTGCGCAGCAAACCGAAGCGGGGCTTGGGCTCGTCCCGGAACTTCCTGGTGACCTGGTAGAGGCGCAGCGGGAGCTGCTTGTAGGACAGGCCGCTCTGCGAGGCCACCAGCTCCGTCACCACCTCCTCGTGCGTGGGGCCCAGGCAGTAGCTGTGGTTGTGCCGATCCGCCAGCCGGAAGAGCTCCGGCCCCATCTGGTCCCAGCGGCCGCTGGCGCGCCACAGCTCCGCCGAGCACAGGCTGGGCAGGTTCAGCTTCTGCCCGCCCACGGCCTGCATCTCCTCGTCCATCACCTTGATCAGCTTCTCCATGGCGCGGACGGTGGGCGGCAGGTAGCAGTAGCAGCCGGGGCTGGTGGGGTGGATGAGCCCCCCTTGCAGCATCAGCCGCTGGCTGCGGCAGGTGGGCTCCCCGGGCCGGCCCTCGGACCCTGCCTGGCCGCCCATGGGCAGGGCCAGCGGCTGGAAGAGCTGCGAGAGCAGCAGGCGCCTGGCCCTGCCCGGGCTGCCACCGTGCCGGGCCCTGATGCCGTGCTGGCGGGCGCCCAGCGCCGGGAGACGGCACCTCCTCAGCAAGGCCTCCATGGATGGAGAGGGCCCTGCGGGGAGAGAGCGGGACAGAGCAGGGGTCAGTGCAGACTGCGGCCACCCTGACACCCACACGTGTGCAGCAGAGCTCACACACACCTGGGGGCACACACGCGAGCACTCTGGGACATACAGGTACCATACACGGACACGTGGAATGCTGCACAGGCACACCTGCACACGCACCCGGGTGTCCACACCTGCACGGCTTCCAGGCATACAGTCACCCCAGCACACCTACGCGCACTCACACACACCTGCACGGTTTCCAGGCATACAGGCACCCCAGCACGCCTACGCGCACTCACACACACCTGCACGCTGTCGGGGACACGCAGGCAGCCGGACACGGACGTGCAGGAACGCTGCACGGGCACACCCACACACGCGGGGCTGCGCACACGCACCCGGGCGCGACACTCGGGAACACCTCCCGGGATATACAGGTACCTCTGCACGGCCACGGGCACGCGGGAATGCCGCAGGGGCGCACCTGAGCACACACACACCCCTGAGCACACACACCCACCTGAGCACTCTCACACCTGAGCACACACACACATTCCTAAGCACACACTCACCCACCTGAGCACTCTCACACGNGCAGCGGTGGGTGGCACCGGGACACGGACAGGGCTCACAGAGGCCCTTCCTGATTAACAAGGGCTCGGAAAACTGAGGAGGGCCCTGGTTCTTGGGAGAGACTGCTGCTGTGGAACTTACTGCCGTCGCGCTGGCTCAGAGGGACAGCGACCCACTTGTCCGTCCTGCCCTTGGAAGAATTGACCTTCATCGCCTCAAACAGCAGCTTCACCAGCTCCATCCTCCCCCTCTGGTGATGGCTTTGGACAGCTGGGTCACGTCCAGAGTGTGGTTATGGCAGAGTGCTCTCAGCTCTGCAGGCGCCGACTGGGAATCCCTCATCTTTCCTAACCCCCTGCTCATCTCTGCCTCAGCGTTTCTGTCCTCAGCCTCACCTGCCCAGAGCTGAGTCTGCAGGAGGCACCACAAGGTCTCAGAGGAGCCACGCTGCCCAGGTCAATGACCTGCTCAAAGCACTCGATGGCAAATGTTTTCTGTTTGTCCCCGAGGAGCTGCAGTTTGGGAATGGCATCGCCCAGGTCAAACTCCACAGCTTGGCCCAGGAGTTTCATCCACCAGGAACAGTTCTTGCACAGTGTCCACCCTTATGTAATAGTAAAAAATAGTAAATAGAGCCAGGATGGGACAAAACGGGTCCTTGAAAGCAGTGAGCCCATCTGATTCCTCTTCCAGGCTCAGTCTTGGGGAAGCATGTCCTGAGTGTTCAGGGGCAAAACCGCTCGGAGGGTGCCGAAGGAGGGCTGAGAGATTGAAGCCTTCTTATCTCATTCCAGCTTTCTCCAGTCCAGTCTGGCAGGCAGACATTGCCTGGCACCCAGTGACCACCTCCACACTGCACTTTTCAGCCTCCTCACTCAGCTCAGAGGGAGTGAAACTTCTCTGAGAGCAACTGTGAGCACATAGTGAAGTACTCCACTAGAGCAGGAGACAGCACTTCAATGAAGAGTTAAATAACCCTGTTTAAATACTGGGAAATAAGAATGAATCCTTATTTTGTTTAAAAATGGGATTTGAAGAAACCTTCACAGTTCTTCTGTAATGTGAAGTCCTCATGTGCACTCCTGTTTACAGAGGGCTGGAAATGGGCAAAAGCAAGGGATTAAAGAGCACATCTTTGATGCTCCAGGTTATCTGGAAGCATTAAAGTCATTAAACAGTCGAGCCAGTTCTACGAGGTAACTCAACATGCTGTGTGCCCAGAGGGACCTGTGGGAGTCCCTCAGCAGCTCAGTGCTAGAGCTGGGATCTGGCCCAGGTTTCCCTGCCCTCCCAGAGCAGCCTTCACTGGTTTTGTCAGGCAATTACTTCTCCCTGCGTGTTTGTCACCACAATTAGACAAGCACTGCAAACGGAGAGGTGCTGTGGCTGTCTCGGAGGCTGGAAGAGCAGGATGGATCCCTGTGGGAAGGGAATTTGCTCACACCTTGGACACCCAGGTGCTGCTGTGTGTCCCTCAGGACCTCCAGAGCCACATTGCAAATCCCTTTGTCCATCTCCTGCTTGCCGAGGAATTGTGAGATTTTCACCAGGCGGTTCAGGACGGGAGGGTTGTCTCCATTTCTATTGTTGGAGCCAGAGAAGTGAAACACATTTCCATCAGTGACTTATTACCTGCTGTGCTGATCAAAGGGACAAAACCATCTTGGATTGATTCGCCAGGGCAGTGTTTTAACCAGGAGGGTTTAAGGCTACACGGGAGACGTGGTCTGTGAGGAAAGCTGATCTCTTATTAAATCAGCAGACAGGACTGAATGCGGGGCTCAGCTCAGGGGTTATGTGCCTGAAAGCCTGTCTGGGCTCCTTATTTTTTCCAGCTGTGCTGGGGGAACCTAATAAAGGTACTGCTGTCCCTGCAGCCTTTCACCAAACGGCTCACCCGCTGCTTTGCTGGGGCTGATTTATGGCATCGGGGCCTGAGAGGGGTGTGCCCTGCACACGGAGAGACTGAGGGGCTCAGCTCCTGTCTGGGGCCTCCTTCTTTGCCCCGAGGGATTTCCGGGAGGAAAAATGCTGAGGATGGGAAGAAGATAAATGAAAGACCAAGCAGGCAATAGCAGCTGGCCTGAATCAGTCCCTGGCACAGCACCGAAGAGATCAAGGGGTCAGTGTGAGAGTGGCCACTGGGGTGGTGGAAAATGGTTCTCCCCTTTCCAGCAGCATCCCCAGGTAGCACCAGGCAAGGGCTTGGGAAGAGAAGTCAAGGCAGGTGAGAGGCCAGGTCATTCAGTGGTCAAACCTCTCTCCATCCTGCAGAGGATCTGCAGTTTGGGCTTGGGTTTGGCACAGAGTGGTGGGACATCCCATCAGACCGTGGACGTGCTCCTACACAGCTCCCACAGTGCTGGCTCACGGATTTTAATCCCCTGCAGTGATATTACTGTAACTGCTGGACAATGTTTTTATGCCCAGGGGAGTGGTGGTTACAGGTCCTGCCTTTGATTTGCCCCTTGGGGAGTTGCTGGGGGATATAAAATTACTGCACAGCCCCTACACCCTGGCAGCACCCTATCCCTCCTGGGTAACCCTCAGGTGCTTTTAGATGGCTCCTCCTGAGCAGACACCACTTTGTTTTTTCCCTGCCATGACCCTGCTGTTTTCCAGCCCTGTCTGCACAGGGGAGGGGACGTTCCCTGGGGAATGGGGATGCTGGGATGCTGGGTGCCACGGTGATGGAAATGGCAAGTCCAGCTGTAGTGGTTTAGCCATGCCATTTCCAGCTGCAGTGTTCCTGGAACTGGAGACTCTTTGACTCACTCAACCCTAATCCTAACCAGCCACTTCTCTTTGACTCACTCAATCCTAATCCTACCCAGCCACTTCTCTTTGACTCACTCAATCCTAACCCTAATCCTAATCCTAATCTTAATACTAATCTCAATCTCAATCATAATCTCAATCTCAATCCTAATCCCAATCCTAATCTCAATCATAATCCCAATCTCAATCCCAATCCCAATCCTAATCCTAATCCTAATCCCAATCCTAATCCTAATCTCAATCCCAATCCTAATCCTAATCTCAATCTCAATCATAATCCTAATCCTAATCTTAATCTCAATCTCAATCTCAATCTCAATGCTAATCCCAATCTCAATCTCAATCCCAATCCTAATCAGCCACTTCTCTTTGACGCACTCAATCCTAATCCTAATCCACATTGCTTCTCTCCTTTATCCAGCTGAGTGAGGAACAGGCAGCTTGAAAGAGGTCGAGCCATTTTCATAATTGGTGGGGAACTTTCGGATTACGCTTGAGTGGGGAGGTTGTGACACTGCTGCCCTTCACTGCAGCTGGCAGTAGGTGACTGGTGAGTGTGCTCAAGCCTGCAGAGATAATCGACTCTCTATGGCCTGCTGTGGCCAGAACTGCTCCTGGAGGACACTGGCTGGGCTCTCACTGGTTGCTGTGTCCTCTCCTCCCTCCCCTGCAGTGTGGGCTCCCTTGGGTTAAGACGTGCCACTGTTGTTGTATCCCTCGTGGAGGTGAGTGGCTCTGGTGCTGGCACAATCAGCCTGGTGCACTGGGCGTTTCCCAAACTGGGGGAACCTCAGGAGCAGCCAGGAGCTGCCAGGAGCCTGCAATTCACATGGCTGACGGGACCTGGGCAGGCCCAGGAGCAAAGGACAAGAGACAGAAACTGCTGGAGTTGTACCATGCCTTCCCTGGGATATATAGGGCCAACAGGAAGCATGACAGAGAGGATTCCCTGTCCTCTCTCTGCCTGGCTGAACATGGTGACTTAAAGGAGGGGGGCAGTGACACTGCAATTGAGCAGTAATTAACTATTTTCAGATGGGACTTCAGAGAAATTACAGACACGAGGAGAGGATGCCAGATCCTGCACATCCTCCCAAGGAAGGTGTGGTGGCACACGTGGCTCACTTAGGGTTAAACACATCCTTTTGAACTTTGCTACTACTTACAGGAGTCGCACATACCTGTCATGGGTGGTGTTACCACACCTGAGTAGCCCCAGGTCCACCACAACGCCACAGAGAATTGGGTCTGAAAAAGTGCTACCATAGCAAAGCAGAGCAGGGAATGAAAACCTGGAGGCAATGGAGAAAGTGAGATGAGCAGAAAGTGTCAGCAGCAACAAAGGCTGGCCATAAAAATGTACTGGGAGCACGCTGGTTCTCCTAGAGTTAAGTTTTATCGGGTCTTGTACAAGTGTTTAGACCAGACAGGAATAATTAAATCTAGGTGTAATTACACGTTAGTTGTGGCTGATTAAGTATGCTAATTAATCTGCAATTATCGTTTGGTGGGGGGAGATAATGGAACACAGGTAAAACTGCAGCGATTTAAGGAAATCCTGACTTTTGTTCCCAAGGAGGAGGTCTCTGAAGGGAAATGCCTGAGCAGTGATGTGTGTGAGGGAGGGTACAGAAATGCTGCTGGGACAGCACAGGAGGGTTGTGAAATGCAGCCTAAGCCAAGGGCAGCACCGAGTGTGATTAAAGCAAGGCAGGGCTTTGGCACCCGAACTGCAGCTTCAGCAGGGCTGAGGCACTTGGCAGCCTGGCTTTCAGGAGAGAGCCTGGGAGCTTCTCTCTGGGAACAGAGCACTGGGAGGTGTACCAGCTGTGATTCGGGGAGGGGCAGGAACACCTCCCACTGGAACCTACAGAGCTGCCAAGAAGGCATTTATCAAGGAGAGAGAAGAGGTGGGTGTGAAACTCCTCAGGCTCAAGAGTGCACTAAGTCTTCGCTCTCACTTTTGGCTGCTCATTCAAGGCAGGGATTAGATTTATTAGCGTGAAATGAGAAGAATGAAGTAACTACCCATTGTCAATGAGTAGTGCCTAAATCCAAAATGGGGGTTTGTCCTCCTTGGACAAAATGGCACAGGGAAAGAATGAGGCGGTGTGTGTGTAAAAAATCGGGACAATTGGCATCATGAGGCTGTGTGGAGCTAGTAGGGCACAACTGAAGGGTTAAAGGCTCAGCTATGAGGTGTTTCTTTTATTGCAGGTGTCTTGGGACAAAGATAAGAGAAGGCTCACAGACTTCAAAGACATTCTTACAAACATCACCTCCCACCACCTCCCTCGAAGTGCCTTGGCTCTCTTACCCAGGCTTTTGTCAGTAATTGCTGGCCACGTGGAACGACACAAGAAGCACGAGAGAAATGATAAACAGCTGTTGAAAAGCAAGCAATCACTCATTAAAAGACACCCCTTGGAAGAGTACGCTGGCCAGAGCTTTATTTTCAATAGCCCATACAACCAAAAACCAAGAGCAACAGCAATGATGTGTGTGCATGTGTGTGACTGATACAGTGCAGTACCCAATCAGGGCACACAAAGTTTGCCAATAAATTAAGGAGTGAAAAAACAAACACAGTGCATACCTAAAGATCATCAGTACATAAGTGAAACACAGCCTAAGTAGAAGTATTTGCATATCCTCTAGCTGTTTTAACATTGCCCTTTCAAAGCTAACCAAACCACTCTTGCTCTGTGCAGACTATCATACAAGCACTGGGCTAAATCGTAGCTTCACCCCAGGGACAATTCCCTCATAGGGGCAGGAAGGCAGGTCACACCCTGAGAATCAACACTTGCCTTCCTGTGTACCCCTGGTGCAGCCAGGAGGCGTGGCAGACGCTCCTGGATCACTGACACAGCCCCACGGCTCGGGCAGCACTGAGGACACTCTGCACTGGCTGTGTCTCCCCATGGAATGCTGCCCCTGTGCAGGATTTGAGGGGGTACCTTACTTGCACACAGTGTGCATCACTGAGTTACAGCCCAAGCTTATTCCTGCTACTGCTTTATCATTGGTTTCATCTGGACCTTAAACATCCATCTATCAATAAATAAAATCATTGGTTTAGCACGCATAATAAAATTACACCTCCCACTGGTAACTGTTTGAGAAGTTCTCCGTGTTACCCCTACACAAGCCTCAAGAAAATGACTTTCTTTTCCCTCAGGCTCAGTAAGGTTTCAAGTAACAATTTTCAGCACTGCTTGGACAAGACACAGGCTTGGTTTGGAACCCTGATTCTGGCTACAGGGTCAAAACATTTCCACACTTCTACACTCAACTGTATCAAGTCCATGACTGTGCCATTTTCACCTGCGAGCAGCAGAAGAGGGAACTAACAGTACTTGCTGTTATTTCCTCTCCAGGTGACTGAAACAGTCCTTTTACAAAGCCTATCAACCTAACCCTGCTAAAATGAAAAGCAAAAATGTCACTCGAGTCAGAACCGAAGCCTGTGTGTACCAGGATTCACATCAAGAGTTCTTATCCACAGCCACTTGCTCTAACAAACCTCTTATAAATGCAGCCTTCACTTCCTTCTCCTACAGGCCAGGACAGAACAGTCTGAGATAAGCCATATCTTCCTCCAACTGAGTACTTATAAGGCACTAAAATTAAGCCACAACCAAAAAACCCCAAAAAACACAAACCCAAAAGAAACCCAAATAAACTGACCCACAAAGAAATTAAAATTTGGCTATATGAAATAGCAGCATTTTTTTTTCAGTGATCTACAAAGCCAGAACATTGATACTTTGGGGCAAAAAACCAATGCACCGTTGGCCAACTACAAAATACCTAAAAACCTACATCCATTCGCACTTCATAATCAAAAAATCAGTACAAATCTGATAGGCACAAGTAAAAAGCATCTTCTTCACACCTCAATGCTCAGTTTTCCAGCAGAAGCCAGGGCTGGGGAGCTCAGCTGCCGTGAAGGACAAGCCGAGCAGCGCAGCACCACAACCACGCAGCCGGAGCATGATGGAATGTGGATGAGCCACTGCAGAGCTGCTCTACAGGATACTGACTGGAGGCAAATGTTTTTAACAACATGATTAATTAGACAATGTGTTCAGCTTTGGCACCTATTTCTGAGCCCTCCCTCCTGTTTTCAGAAGTCAAGTTAAATATAGCTGTGGTACACAGCTGGTGTAACTCCAGTGTCTTCATCCATTCCCATTATTTTTCTTCTGCTTGGAAATAGGTGAACTCACCCATGTCACTACATTAGATACAAAGGCTAGCACTTCAGATTTCTTAAAAACAATCACTCTGAGTTTGGAAAACTGCTTTTAAAACATACGAAGAAATACTAAACATAAACGTGTAAAGCAGGAATTCATACCTTTAAACATCAATAAGAATGAGCTTATTTGGAGAGCAATAAAGCTTTTTTTTTTTTTAAAGGACATACTGACTAGCTATAGGTAAACTCCTCTTTCCCTGATTGCTTGGTGAGCTCAGCCAGGCTCAGTGCCTTGCAGCTTTGCAGATTTTGTCATACACTTCTGGAAAGGCATCCTTGCAATTCATCTGCTCCCTCAGCTTGTGGTACAACGAGCCATCAAACATATCCCAGAACTCCTCACGGGTCATGTAACAATCTGCATACAGCATCTGGAAACTGGAGAGAAGGGAAAAAGAAGAGACAGAGATTCAGTATTAATTGAGCCACAAGATTTGATACAGAATATTAAAAAAAAAAAAAAATCAGTGCAAGCTATGAATAGCAAATACTTAACAAAACAAAACCATCATCAGTGCTTTTTAAAAACTAGCAAATACAATTGCTCACATGGATTATGCTGGGACACTCAGCCAATGTGGACTTAGTATGTTTTATGTACTTAGTATTTTTTTCTGCCTGTTTCCTTAGGATCCATGGAGGTACAATCACAGAATCTCATATTTGCCTGCATTACGATTTCCATTCAAGATGGATGTTACAATACATCCTTTGACTTTTTCGTTTCTTTGGACATTGAGAACAGAACTAGGAAGGTAAGACACCACCAAATGAGACCAGGCCAAGAAGATAAATTCATAGTGTAAACAAAGCACGGTGTAACAAAGGTCCATTTACAAATTAAATCCTTTAGCTGTGGACTCTTCCTCACTTTCATAGTGTGCTCTCTGAACTGCAGCTTCCATCAGAGTACAGCAGCAGAACACAACCAAACATAAAAGCTCTATTGTTTTGTGTGATTACAAAACTGGAAGATTAACCATTTATCCATTGTTCATTTCCCAGTGACAGGTAGAAAACAGACCAAACTTTGTCAGTAAAGAGCTTTAAATTAAAAGCTTAATTTCAAGTTAATGAAAAAAAAAAAAGCTTAAAATTAACTTTGGGTTGCTTTGTTCTCTGGCAAATCACTTCTTGCAGCTCCAAGTCATTTGCAGTCCCCAAATCATCTCGAAGCAGCCTTACCATTATTGCTCAGCCACATGGGACATGATCACTGTTAGACTGAGAAGTAGGTCAAAATAGAAATGGGGATAAATTATACTGATGGTGTAAAAATACCGTGTAGTTGCTTTTTGTTCCTGAGAAACCAGCCTGTGGCTGCCTCTCCACTGACACCACTCCAGCAAATTAGGCTGGCTCGAGTTTGTGACAGATGGTGGGCACATGCCTCACGCCCACTGTGGTCCTGTGTAGTAAGAACCAAGGCAAGGAAAAGGAAGCTCTGGAGCACGAGTTTTGGGGGAGGAAAGAATGCCACCAGCACGCAGGGACTGACTGCAGGGACAGCCAAGGCTGGCCCCCTGGACAAGGACATCCCGGTGCAAGGATGGGGCAGAGCCGCTGTCTGATGCTGCAAGGACTGCAGGGAGAACAGTCCCAAGGGCAGGCAGGGAAGCTGTCCAATCTTTTGGGATTCCTGACTGAGGTATTCCAAGGATGCATTTTGTAGCAGCAGACTCTACTCCCAGAGCAGCCTGGAGATGAAAGGTGACCTGAAGTCACCCAGCTCCCAACGACACTGCAAGAACTTCAGCCAGTGTGTCCTTTTGTTTGGTTGGTTTTGTAATCAAATAATAAAGCGAAATCATATTTAAAACTCACCAAAATTAGAAATTTAAATCAGTTTCCAATTATTGTGGTTGTTAAATCATTGCAGTATTAAAAGTTCTGTGGGATAAATAACTGATTAAACCACATGGGTGTGAATTACATGAGATTATTACTATTCTGAGGATTGGGGTCCTTACCCGTGCACACTTCTTACAAACTTTTCCATTTGCCTCATTGAAGCCCTGGCTTCAAATTGTTTGCTTTTGGGCTCTCCATAAGCTCCTATATCCACGTAGAGCTCTGTTTCATTTCCTTTGGGATGGACCATACCAGGATTGTTGGGCAATATGAAAGGACATAACCAAATAGGGTACACCTGCAGGGGCAGGAAAACACTTTATCACTTATTTTTGAACACAATAATCCTTTAAGATCTTTAATAAATGTGACAAAATGAAGAGTTAAGAGAACTTCTTCCCAATCTGGGACTGAAACCCTTGCTTTCAGCTCTTCCTTCCCAGCTGTCCTGGTGCTGTTTTTAGCTGGACTTTCTAATGACCACAACACAAATAGATTACAAATGTCCTCCTAGAGTTACATCTCCTCCCCTTAAATATTTGAAATAAAAGGAAAAAAAAAAAACCAACCCACAAACAAACCGCCCCAATCTCAAAGCAACAACTGAATAAACATTCTGAGCAAAAAGAGAAGGAAGTGATTTCTTTTCCAGGTCAGTCCAGAACTGAAATTGTCAAAATTGAAATTCTATACTAACTAAAATAAATTCAGAAATAAAAGCAAGAAAGGGAAATGAATCTCCACAGCTGGTGTTTAGTGAGACCACCAATCATTCTAGGTGCAGATCAGTTCAAATTTTAGTCTAAGATAAAATCTTTTAGAAGTGCTGGCTTCTACTAAAACTTGACTCTTTTATTTAATCTTTCTCTTTTTCAGAAAGCTGTGTTTATTTCTGCTGCAGCCTTGCATCATGGACTCACAGAGCACAGAACTCCCCAGGACACAATAATGGACCTTTTGCACAAGCAGGAGATTATGTCTTAAGATCAACAGTCACAGTTCTTATCACAAACAACCCAAGATTTGCTGCATTCTAAGACCATGTGTTCTTACATTAAGGTCAACGTGGAAGGTCTGGATGGATTTTTCAAGGCTCTTCATTGGCACCAACATGTCCTGCACAACGTGGTGCTGCTCGTACAGCTTCCGAATGGCTTCTCCTTGGGTGAGCTTTAACAGGGAGATTTTTGGGGGAACCATCCAGCCAAACAGGTAACGGAACACAGGGTTATTGCCAAAAGGAATGATGTCCTTCAAAGAGGAAAGAAGAACAGTTTGACTGAAGAATGTGTAAGTGGAACAAAAGAACACTTCAGAATCCTCGGAGCAATATTAAGGCAGATTTTCAATAAATTTAATTACTGATACTTTTGTGAAGTCCTAAAATACAAATATAAGCAAATTAGAGGGCCCTGGACTGCACTTGGCCACAGAACCCTGCCCCAAGCCTCCTCTGGTTACCACTGATTTTCAGTTGTATGAATCACAACATACCCAGCCCCAAATAAATAATTCCAGATAATAAAGTTCAGAGAGCAACAGGCTCTTGCAACAGCCAAGGTAGGAGTGCACAAGGAGCTAACCTTACAGAAGTTTTGCAAGAATAACCACATAAAATTTCTCAAAAGCATTTTAAAGCTGTAAAATTTTAATTACCACCTGCACAGCCAACTCCTGTTTAGCTTCTGCAGGAGTTGAAAGGATCTGTTACCTCACTCCAGAGATTCAAAATGTGGTAACGGGAATACTTCAGAATGCCAAACAAAGTTTTGCATAAGTACACATGGCAATAAATACATTTGTGAAATTCCACTTAATGACCTGACTACATAATTACTTTAGGTGGGGCAGTTTTTCAGCCAGAATTTCACAATCATGTTTTTTCCACCATCTGAAGTTGAAAAATCACTCAGTAGGTACAAAAATTTAATGCTGAAATACATACTTAAGGTCTAAATTCAGAAAAGCTCTAAACCAAAAATGAGGAGTTTCTGATACAACACCTTATATATGAAGAAGTGTCTTTGGATTTGCTGTACCCAAATGCAGGACTTGTAAATTTGCCATAAACTTTGCTGGTTTTTTCTGCCATGAAAGACAGAAGTTGCTGCCAAGGGGAAGAAGGTACATTGTACCTACACTGGGAAAGGACAGAGTACCTTCCTGCAGATATATCTGAATTTTGGAACTGGTCTTACTTGGAGCTCCCAGAAGATACTGCGAGTATGTCTGTGGTAGTAATGTCTGGAAGGAATGTACTCTACTCCAGTCCTGTCAGCTTTCAAATACTTCTCCACATGCTTAAAGAACCACGGCTTGTAGTAGTTGCCAATTCTGTTTATCTACAAGAAAACATGCATTCATTAGACAACAGTTACACCTTCCTAGACAACAGAGTATGTCCCCAGATTCCTTTCCTGGGAGGGATCTGTGTTATACCCTCTGGATGAGACTGTCACAAGACATCTAGGGAGACTCCACTCCTCCACCTGCAAGGCTCCTGCTTACCTTTCCTGCCATTAAAGTTTAAGTAAGGCTTGCCACTGACAAGCACATTCACCATGAATGTGACAGAACTGAATTCCTAAAATGCCAATCTCTAAACTCACCATTAATCCAAAACCTCACACAGCAGAGGAGAGACATCCAGGTGGAGGGCTGCAGGAACACTTAGCATGACCCTCCTGTGCATGTCCCTGATGTATTTTTATGAATATTAACAGAATTAAAAGCTTGCTGGGAAGAGAGTTACTCTGACTAACGGCAGTTCAAAGCAGCATTGTTCAGTCTAGGAGAAAAGATCCTTCTCTTCCTCCTCAGGTACTGCAGTGAAGAGGCTGTAGACTGAATTATTTGCTAGAACAATGAAATCAGTGGGTCATTTCTCATCAGTTGAAGAGATTTAGAGAACACACTCTGTCATAGTAGCAAACGGCTGTAATTTAAAATATTTTCATGGACAGACCTAACTTTTAATCCTATCTTAAGAGATTGTTCCAATTTTGTAATGGTTTTATCCTAGCATCTAGTACAGCTTCAGTTAGACTTTGGGAGTACTTTTTTCATTGTGAGTAACTTCCCTTTAGTTACCTTGCTTTGCTCAGCTTCATCAGTCAAGACTCCTGTCATGATGACTGCTTCATCCAAGGAATACATAAGTCCTTCCACAAAACTATTCTCCTTTTTCTTAGACTCTTCAGTGAACTTCTCACAAATCTTCTGCAGTCCTCTCACTGGCTCGTAATGTATTTTGACATATTTCTTGGCAGGAATCATTTTTATTTCTGCTGCAACCAGGAAACCCAGAGTACCACAAGACCAAGGCACTGCATAAAATAGGTCTGAGTTTTCAGTCTGCAAAAAGTATGTCATACTAAATCATATATCCACAACGATAACTGTCAATGACATTGTAAATGATAGCAAAGTAACATTTTGTCTTACTGGTGAACATCTCACAAGGCTTCCATCAGCAAGAACAAGTTCATAGGCCACACAGGTGTGCTGAAAAAGTCCATAGATATGGGATGAAGACTCAATGCCAGTTCCCATGATCAGGCCACCTTATTGAGAGAGCACACAACAAATCAAATGAAACACACTCCAAAATGTGGGTGATTTATGAGAGCAAACCCCCACTTTATAAGCCCTTTTAAGACGATGTAAAAAAAAAAAAGGAAGTGCTTATAACATAAATACCACAAAGAACATAACGTTCAACAGAGTATTTCTAGAACCTTTAAAACCATGCAATGTTTTACTGCATAAAAAGCCCTAATGAAAGGGCAGCAAAATCAGTGAGTCTCTTGTCATCAATGACCCTTACCTACTGTGAGATCATCAAGCTCTGGTACCACAGGAATAGTCCAGCCCATGGGATCCAGGTATGCAGTCAGCTGGCCCATGGACACCAAAGGTTCCACACGAACAACCTAAAAAGCAAAAAAAAAAAAAAAACAACCAACCAAACAACAAAACCCACCCCCACGTTCTCAACAAACATAAATGGAGGGTTCAGCATTAATGATGACAAAATATGGCTAACCGGATATACTTCCATCTGCTACCAGAACTCAGAGACTCACTTTCCCCTAAGAGCGCTACTAAAAATAGTGGGAACTGTTTAGTGATTCCTCCTCTGCCTCAACATCTTGTTGCTCAGTGCCCAAACCCATAAATCAATCTGGTCTTTTTAGACTTCAGCACATAAAAGCCAAGCAATTCCATATGCTGGGTTTTTCAGATAAAACGATCCAAGCACACATTGCAAACCCCTGAAATTTGATGGGTCTGCTACAGAATTTTGCTCTTTGTGGAATCTAATCTCTTCAGCTCCGAGTATCGTAAAGAAAACTGTAAAAGCCATTACAGTGAATGCTTTGTGGTGGAATTTATTACCTGTCTTTCACTGTCTACTTCCAGAACATCCATTAAATTGATCATGATGTTCTTGTGAGTCTTCTTGTACTTCCCAACACGGAGTGACACCGTCAGCCAGCCGGGCCGGCCCGTGCACATGTACCTCTTGCTGCCTTCCTTCTTCCATTCCCGGACCTGCAAGAGCCAACAACTATCAGAGCAGGGATGCTTTGGAAGTCTCTTTGCAGACCTCTGAACTTCTAAACAAAGTATGACCAGAGTGGTTTAGTTACCCAGAGGAAGCATTTCTAATATCCTGTAGCTTTGGGGTTTTCTTTTCAGGGAAGGATTCAGAAAGCGATCAAGACACTACCAGAGAGTTAAAAAAACCCACAGGAAAACCTCCTCTAAGGGAGGTATTATCACTGTTAGAATCTTAATTACAACAAAACACACAAAACCACTCCAAAACACACAAAAAGTGGCCTGAGCTTGCACACGAACAGGCAAAGAGAGAAAACCTGGTCTAGTGGAAGCAACTTTGAGCAACCTGGTCTAGTGGAAGATGTCCCTGTCCATGGCGGGGTGGGGTTGGAATGGGATGATTTTTAAGGTCCCTTCCAGCCCAAAGCCTCCTAGGATTGTACGAAAAGTTGAGAAGGAAAATGTGTAAGCCATACATATGAGCCACGAATTCCGCAAAGCCGCAGTGGTTAACACCTGGAGCACAAACAATTGCATTTTCTTCAAAGCTGAGCTGCTACTACAGCTGGTAAAAAAATAAAACCAATCGACAACCCCAAACCCTTCGAGAATAACGCCATGCACATTAATATCCATCTGTATCTGTGATGTGAGAGACAAGGCAGGAAACAGAAGCAGACGTGACAGAATTGCCACAAATACCGGAGAGCACAGAAAAATTGCAGACATCTGCAATTCTGGGTGGAGGAAAAGTTTAATCTCGCCACGAAGCACCTCCTGGAACTGGCAGTGCCGAGCAGCAGGATGTGAGTGGAATGAAAACACGCTTCCGAGCCTGCCGCTCAGAGAACGATGTTTCCATGTTGCGCACACGTGTGTGTCCCTGAGCCTGAGGATACCGCAGTGCCAGCAGCCGCACGGAGGGACTTCCACAGGAGTTTCAGCGGGATGAACACCCTACAGGAGGCTGAAAGCCCCGCTGGCGTTTATTCCTTAGTTTTCCCCGCTCCAGCTGGACTTTGCCCCGGCGTGGGGAATGGCGGGGAGGGGGGAGGACAGGGATAGCGGGATGTGGGATAGCAGAGAGCGGGACAGGGACGCGCTCTCCCCTCGCAAAGCCGTGGCACCCACGGGGGTCCCGTCAAGCCTCACCTGCTCTTGGATGTGCCGGACGCGCTGGGCGTGCTGCCGCGGGGCGCTGTGGAGGCGCCAGACGGCCCATGCGCGCAGCTGGTAGTAGATGTCGAAGAGGATGGAGAGCGGCAGGAGGAAGAGGCAGACGAAGACCCAGCGGTGGTGTACCAGCACGGCCTCCAGCCCGCGGTGCCGCACCCACAGCAGCAGCAGCAGCAGCCCCGCGCCCACCGACCACAGCGCCGACATGGCGCCCACCGCCCGCTCCCGCTCCATCACGGCCGCGCTCCCTTATGGGACCCCGCCATGCCGCGCCCGCCGCTCGCGCGCTCGCCGCCCGGACCACGCCCCTCCGCCCCCATTGGCCAAGGAGTGAGGCGAGGGTAGGGCGGCGACCAATCGGAGAGCTCCGCGGAGATCGGACCAGGCGCTGGGGGCTCCGATTGGCTGCGCGCGGCCGGCCCCGCGCTCCCCTCATCGCCGCGGCCACCGGCCCCCCGCGGGCGGGGGTGTCACCGGCGGGGACGGGGGAACAGGGCCGGACCCCCGGGCAGGGTCAGACCCCCGGGCGGGGCCGGACCCCCGGGCAGGGCTGGGAATAGGAACCGGGCAGGGTCAGACCCCAGGCAGGGCTGGGAATAGGGACCGGGCAGGGTCAGACCCCGGGACAGGGCTGGGAGTGGGGACCGGGCAGGGTCAGACCCCGGGCAGGGCTGGGGGAGCCGGGTCAGATCCCCGGTAACGACTGGTTACTGGTCCTGAAACAAGGGCTGAGTGGGATAGAGGGCAGAGGACAAGGGCTGAGGCAGACGGGACCCCCCAGTCAGGGCTGGGGACAGGCCCTTGGAGGTGCTGTGGTGGCCAGTGTCCCCCGGGCAAGGGGTGCACCCTGGTGCCTTTAGGTTGGGGTCTGGAGCAAAACACCTCCGCATCCCCCACTTAAGCATCCCTCTGGTGCTGTAGGCACCAGAGAACCTGGCAGTCTCCCACAGAAAGTCCAAAGTAACATGAGGTTCCATTTCTAGAATAAAGAAGGGGGCATCTCCCTCCACAACACAGCTCGCGCTCTAAAACCCCAGCAGAAATTTCCCATCCATGCTGGAACCACGTGAGGGAAGATGAATAAAGTCTGTGAGAAAGATGAGGCTTTGTTTTTTGAAGTTAAAATCCCTCAAGGGATGCGGTGCTTGAGAGGACAGTGACAGAGGTCCAGTGACAGCCCCAGGAGGTCCTGGCGCAGCCAGTGCTGTCAGGGACCCTGGAATGGCAGAGACCTTGCCACGGCACTGCTGGGTTCAGAGAGAAACGTGGAATCAAGGTGAGGACAGTGCCATGGTGATGTAACACGTGTGTCAGGTGGTGCCTCTTCCTCTTTGCCGGCAGGACAAATGCTTACCTTGGTCTTTAGATGGTTGATAGCTGGGAGATGGAGACTTCAGACAGGGAGGGATCAAGGTTCAGAGCTCAGCTGTGGCAGGCCAGCCACACCTTTCAGCTGTCTTCAGACAACTGGAAGGCTTTGTTTTGAACCCCACTTCATGATTTTATGGAATCATTCACGGAATGGTTTGGGTTGGAAATACCTTAAAGATCACCTAGTTCCAACCCTTCTGCCGTGGGCAGGACAACCTTCCACTAGAACAGTTTGTTCAGGTCCCCATGCTACCTGGCCTGGAACAATTCCAGGGATGGACATTTTAGCACACTGCTTTTATGGGTTTTGTCCCACTGCTTTTATTGAAGGACTAGTTGGACACTTCACAACTCTCATATTTGGAAATGGTCTCCTAATTTCCAGACTAAATTTATTTATTTATTTATTTAAGGCAACTTATATTTGTTGCACTTGTGCCTAGTCTGCTCACTAGCTCTTCTTACATTGGAGCTGATTGATGTTAACTGCTTTTATTTATCAGTTCATCTGCTGACTGAAATTATTCATGCAAAAGAAGGTTCCCATGCTCTATAGGGAGGTTATTTTAACCTCTCTGAAAGACCTAAATAATTATTCCTGATCTGAATGTGCTCAAGCACTGGGCTTATTGAATAACTGCATCATTTATTCCTGAAGAGATATTTATGCCTTCAGTGTAAATACTGTTTTGAAATCGTTTTCATGAAGAACCATTAAAAGTTCTTATAATGTTTTTCAAGTTTTGCTCTTGTTTTTGTAAGGTCCTAGGCAACAGGAAGGGGGTAGCTGAGCTCAAAAATTGTGATGTGAAACTGCTTTAAAGCAGAGGAGTGAACCACCTTTCAGATTATGGTCAAATTGCTTGTGTACCTACTGATGCCAGGCATAGAGAACACAGGAACGAGGGAAGAGGAGATAGAAATGCTGCTGGTTTTCAATTCTAGTTATTCTAGTTATTTGAACAAAACATCATCCAATGATCTATGTAGGCTTAGGAAAACATCATCTGCAAATCTGGTTGGAAGAGCTAAGGTTCCCTTGGTATCTTGGTGAGACTAAAATCCCTGGTTTCTTCAATTAAATTATAATTTAAAGTGTGTTTAAGCTGTTAGTGCTTCTTAAAAAAGCAGTCCTTTTCCCTTCCTCTCCTCCCTCCCTCCCTCTCTCTCCTGCCATCCCATCCGCCCACTCGTGCTGTTCTGGGCATGCTGTGCAATACAAGTGCTTCTGCTGTCACTCAGTAAAACAGGTTGGAGAACTGATCTGACTGAAGAATTAAATAATTTTTCTAAAATCAGTTTTTTTTGCTGCCTGGATCAGCTCCCTGGTGGAGTTCACCCCACGCACGCTCTTGCTGGGAGCAGAGCAGGGACCTGGCATTGACCGTGCTGGAGCTCCCCATCTTCCTGGGGAGAGCTCATCCCAGATGGTCCTGCCAGCCCTGCCCAGGACTCTGTTCCTTCCCCAGCAGGGCCTGGTGATAACCATGGAATGGCTTTTGGACAAAAGATGCAGTTGTTTGTCCAAGGAGACCGGGAAAAGGGACACACCGTCATGGAATCATAGAGTTGTTTAGGTTGGAAAAACCCTCTAAGATCATCAAGTCCATCTGTTCCCCCAGCACTGCCAAGGCCACCACCCCAAGTGCCACACCCCCACAGCTTTTAAACCCCTCTAGGGATGATAACTCCACCACTGCCCTGGGAAACCTGTTCCAGTGTTTGATAACCCTTTATGTGAAGAAATTGTTCCTGAAATGCAATTCAAACCTCCCCAGCACAACTTGAGGCTGCTTCCTCTTGTCCTGTCCCTTGTTCTCTGGGAGAAGAGCCCGATCCCGACCTGGCTCCAACCTCATTTCAGGGAGTTGTAGAGACTGAGAAGGTCCCCTCTGAGCCTCCTTTTCTCCAGGCTGAGCCCTCTCCCTGCTCCCTCAGCCTCAGACTTGTGCTCCAGACCTTTCCCCAGCTCCGTTGCCCTTCTCTGGACACACCCCAGCCCCTCAATGTCTTTCTTGTCATGAGGGGCCCATAAATGCATGCAGGATTCGAGGTGTGGCTTCATCAGCACCGAGCACAGGGGACAATCACTGCCCTGATCCTGCTGGCCATGCTACACGATCATAACATACAGAGCATTTGAGCTGCACACAAAAGCAGGCTGAGGACTTCTGTCTCTGGAAGAAAAATACCAAGAGGCCTTCAGTGGCACCAAAGGAAGGCATTGAAAAGCATTAAAAAGCCCATTTTTTCATGCAAACTCTCACAGCCCTGGTATTGACTGCCACAGAGCTGCTGCTGAGCGGTACCAGGACGTTGAAAGGACGGGCATTCTACAGGAATAGTTATGAAAACTAATAAAGAATTTTGGGAAGACTGCAAGCCTGCTTAAATCCATAAACGAACCAGCCGATGGTTACTCGGGGTTAGGAGTCACCTGCCTTCAGTTCTCCTGCAGTTCTCCTTCAGCTGGTTTGGTGCAAAACTGGTGCTGTTTGAAACGGGAGCGTTTCTGAGGCTTGGAGGGAGGTGTTGCTCAAACTGCTTGTGAGAAGCTCCCTCTGCTGAGAAATCCAAAGTATGTCCGGTCTCCCTGAAGGAAAAGCCTGTAGGGGAACGTGGGCTGGAGCAGGGCTCCCTGTGTTTACCTGATGTTGCTCAATTGACCAGCTTCCAGATGGTTTTTTTTTGAAACGTATTTATCAGTGGGATATCTACTGCCCAGGACCTATTTCTCAGGTTTCACAAATGTTTCATGTGAGGGAGTTGAGGCATGTGGTGCCTTGAGGAGGAGGAGGGCAGAGGGTTTGGTACAGCAGCTGTAGCTGTGGTGGCCCTAGGGAAATCAGTCAAAAAGGGAAACTGCGTTTTTAGTTACTTTAGAAACTTCTAGATAGCTCTCAGGGCAAGTGAAATACCAACTGAAGGCTTAGGTTAGATTGGTGAGGCTATTTTAGGTGTAGGTGGATCTAATGTGGAAGGACTCGTTTAACATCCGTGGTGGGGAAAGCTCTCCATGTGGATTGGTCTACCCTGTCCAGCACAGAGTCCTTGCGGTGACTTTGCTCTTTTTTCCTTGCTTTCCTCTGTCCTCTCAAGGCTGCAGTCACCCTGTCCATGCTGGGAAGGGCTTCACCAAGAGAAGGAATAACTGGTGCTGCAGGAGCCAAGGATACATGAGCTGTATCCCATGTGCTCTGATACCAATCATGTCACAAGGCCCCGCTCCTCTGGCAATGAGCTCTTGTAGGTGCTGGTGGGACCCATCACCACCTTGGGGGGAAGCAGGTGCAGGGTGGAAAGTGAAATCAGGAATACTGACGATGGCAGAGCGTGTCCCATCCTTCAGTGACCGTGCTCTGCAGCAGGAGGCGAGGTCAGCTGCTGGTCAGCACGTTCACAGAGCCACCAAAAAAACCCCCAGTGCTGCAGAACGTACGAGAGCTTTCGTGTATTCTCTGTGACGTGTATTAAATCCAGCTTTAGAACTGCCTCTGAAAGGATACCCTGTCTGGGATTTATAAAAAGAATCACTTGTCAAAACAGAGAGCCAGACTGGGAAAGGAATTCAGCCCTCCCTTCACTGTCACCAGGGTAGTGTCCTCTGTGGCAGAAATGAAATGACTGTGGCACGGTAGCGGGCGTGGAGAGCTGGTTACTGAAGAACTTGGGGTTCCAGCACTCAAACTACAGGCTGAGGGAGGCCACACTCCTCTGGGTGAGCAGTGGGGGACAGTGAGCTCATGGCAACCATCAGTTGGCTTCACAGCCCTGAGAGTGAGGAGGAGAAGTGGGTGAAGAAGCGGTGGTGGTCCCCTGTCTCCTTCTGTTGGTGAGATCCTAGGGACACCGACTGTGCTGGGCATCAGAAAGGAGCTGCAGTCACTGAAAGGCAATAAATGGATTATTTCAGACTCATGATGCGATGGACACCAGTGCCAGTGGCTTCCAGGATGCACCTTGTCCTGAAGGCAGTTGTGAACCGCAGCTGGTGGGGAGTGACTGCAGGGTACCCTCTCCCATCACTTCCCTCTGGAATCTTCTTGCTTGGAGTGGCAATTGCTGTGGGAACATGCAGCAGTTATTCAGGGCTAATGTGGTGGTGAAGGCTTGCCAATGTCACCAGAGGAAAACACTGCAAGTTGTTTCTCTGTACAGGCCACATTTTTCTCCTGTTTTCAGCTCCCAGCAAATCTGCCTGTGTATTTAGCCCCCCAGTACCAGATGTACTTGCAGGCCCTTTTCCTCCAAATAAAGCTAAGACTTGCACTGCCTTGGCCGTGGCCATTCTCTCTGTCTGGTGCTGTCACTCTGTCACCTGTCTGCTTTCATTTATTTCAACGTTTTAAAAATTTCATGGGCCCACTCCCAGATGATGCAAACTGATAAAACTCCAGGCCATGCTCCAAAAACATCAGTGTAACTGTAGGATCTGGCCCTTTGGGTTTACTTACCTATGCCAAAGAAAAATAGAAAATCTATGAGCAGAGCAAAAAAAAAAGGAGAAGAATGGCTGGAAAAAAAGAGTTTAAGATGTTGGTTACATAAGAGTTGTATAGCTGTTAAAGTCACCTAGAATATCCTTTTAATAAATGAAGAAATCACAGCCAGGTAAGTTAATAATTAAGGGTGACAAAAATATACCATTGTTCCAATAGTAAGGAACTGTATTGGTCTTATTGAAGATAAATGGAGGCGTATTTAATGTGCTATGCTGATAGACTACAAATGTCCTTTTTTTCACTAGAAAACTCAGTATAAAATCAGGTCAAAAGCTGATTGCCAGTATTTGTTCCCTCCAAGTTGCTCGGCTCCTTTCAACAGCAGATGTGCCTTGGAAGCAACTCCCACGTGTATGGAACTGAGCAGAAGGAAGCTGGAGGCTCTGAGAAGAGGTTCCTGCCCCTTTCTGTGGAGAACGACAAGATGTGCTCCCACGTGTGGATCATCTCATGGAGATACAGAACGATTTTCAGACTGAGGACTGGATAAATTGACTGGTCCTCAGCTCTGCAAATCAGTGACTGGAAAAGGTGTCTGCACAGAAGGTGATGAGGGTGTGATTGCTCGGTTTCCTTTAATACAGGAAATTTCTGTAGAATCCAATTCGGCAGGCTTGGTTGGAGCCATACCTAGTAAAATGAGACAGCAATTTCAGTACCTCCTGACACAACCAAACCCCAGTTTTCTGATTTCTGCAGCACCCTGCCCATGGGAAACAGTGGCCTTTAAATACCCACCCACGGAAACCTCGTGACTCAAAAGAAATAAATCTGAGAGTGGGTAAACGCACTGATCCTGCCCCCAGCTCATGTTAAACTCCAGGTGCACTTCCAAGCCCCTCATGTGCTGAGCTGCAGACTCACACAGCTGCTTTCTGTCTCCTCCTGCCCTCTCCATCCTCAGCAAGGCCCATTTTTTTACAGAATGCTTAAGGAAAGCATTGAGAAATCAGCCAGCAATAAACCATTCTCATCCCAGAGCGGTTAATTACCATTATCTATGGTATCAGCCCAGAGCCTGTAATAAGCTCTGAACTTTATTGCACTGAGGTGTCCACTTACATCCAGGCTAATGCAGATTATAGGGCTGGGATTAATTTCCCCTCGTGCTGGAACTGGCAGAGTGAATCACAGGGCAGGAGAGTTTCATCTCTCTGTGAGGCAGCCAGTCGCCTGCCAACAAGAGCTGACACTTCTCTGGCACAGGAGAAGCGCCAGGGAAGTGAAACCACACCTTTTCAAATAAGATGAGCAGCCAAAGAAAAGGACAGGATACATTTTGGGGAGCAAGATTAACTCTCTGGATCCTGGGTGACTTCCCAGGGAGGTCGAGCAGGGAAGCCTGTGTTCTCCATCTGAGATGGCAGGTCTGTGTCTCAGGGGTGCTGCTTATGGGTGCTTTCTTTGAGGTCCTGTTGCAGCCTGAGCTGCTGATGTAAGTCATCTGCATATGGTAGATGGAAACCTTTCTTTTCAGTCTGAAGGTAACTGATGTAGGCAATGTCTTCCAGCTGTTTCTTCGCATGCATCTTTGCAAATGCCTGTTACTCACATCCACATCCCCCTCTTTCTTCCAAGTCAGTACAGTCTGTTTTTCTCTGACAGATCAAGGGAAGAGATGGGAGCAGCCTGCTCCTACACCTCCATGGGAGAAATCTCCTGCTAGTGCTGTTTCTTTCAGGCAGAAATCAAGAGGACATCAGGAGTGGGGTCTTCTCAGAGCCTCATACCACAGAGCTAACCGGGGTGCGAGGCAAATTCCCCATTGAGGGAGCTGTGGCACTGGAGGTGAGGGTTGATACCCTCCGACAGCCTGGCTCTGACTCTTTTAATGCCATTGCAGAGAAGCTGCAGCCTGTTATTTCCCAAACTCACCTCCTGTCATTTCTTGCAGAGTTTCAAAATTGTCTTCAGTTACCTAGAAACCCGTGTGAGAAGATGTAAGTGTTCTGGGTTAAGGCAAGGCAAGGTGTGCGGGCAGAAATCACAGAGCTCTTACTGAGCCAGCAGCTGATGTTGCAGATGAGCTTTGAAGAAAGCAGACAGGCTTTTGGGCACAGCAGGGCAGCAAAGGCATCCCGGGTGAGTATTTCACTGAATTAGAAGGGGCTTTCTTACAGGTATTTTGTACGGACTCTTTACGTCTGTGCGTGTGCAAGTGTGCATATGCTACAGCAAATGTCCTGGGAATGCAGCTCTCTGGATTCTTAAGTACTTTAGATTTGTAAGTGAGTTAGGCCTGTAAGTAGGTTACTGCTGTGGTGTAGTAAATCCTGTATGAATCCTTTGCTATATTGTTTAACTTAACTGATAACGTAACTTGAATCTGTTAGGTTTAAGTGCTGTTAAGTTTAAATGCTGTTCATTGAAGTACCATTGTGCCTTTAGGATGTATTCCTTTTTATCCTTGCATTCTGCTATCCTTTTGTCTCCCCCTCCCCAGCCCAGCCTCCACAGAGATAATTTTGGGTTTATTTCGGTTTGGATTGATTAACGTTGGATTTTTTGTTTGCTTTTTTTCTCTCTGTGCTTTAACCATCCAGTAAGTAATAGAGTGAACCTTGCCAACAAACTTTGTTGTGCTGTCAACTTTATATTATACATTTTATTATAAATTATAATAAATTATATTATAAATTAAATTATATTATAATCTCTTTTTGCTGATACCTTTGCTGGTGATTCTTTAAACAACCTTGAAACACTCATTGACAACACTCCTCCTCTCAGCCATTCCTTGTGTCTCTCCCCAGACTCTCATGCTTCCAACAAAATGTTTGCAAGGTTTGCTGGCAGTGTAATGTCCCTCAGCCACTTCCCAGCACAGCACAGCCACGTGAACAAGTGCTTGTGGGCAGCCCGATGCCGAGGCAGGCAGTGGGATAATGCAGGGGCATTGGAAAAGGAAAACAGCTGTGGCACATCTGGGACAGGTGTGTGTTGGACACCGAGGGCTCCACACATGGTGGCAACCAGGAGAGCTGCTCCACCGTTTTTCTCTAAAATTTGTAATTTATGCTGCTTTGAGCTTCTCTTTTGCATTTTTGGGCTGAAAAATAAACAAAGCCCAACCCATTCCCTGCTCCCTGGAGAGCTCTGTAATAGCTGCATGCAGCAGAGGCATGAAGAAGCACCGAGTCTCGGGGATGTCAGCATAGCTGTAGTTCATCTCACATCCAATGTTGAGTTCACTGGGAAGTGAATTTAGCCAGTTTTGTGTTTAATGAAAGTGCTTGCTACCTCTTTGAACATCAGCATTTGGAATCAAGGATACACAGGAGCTTCAAGCTCAGATATCCAATGTGTGGAGTAAAGCAAACTGCTGCCGTGTTCCAGCAGCCAGGGCAGGTCTCCCATAGCTCTCTCTGCTCAGGTGTGGTAGATGTGACTAACATCAAGCTTGACTGAGGAGCCTGCAGGGCTGGAGATCAATGTTTCCTCACTGCAGCTCACACTCCAGCAGAGCTGCAGCAGCTGTAGCATGTAAAACACGCTGCGTGGTGGGTTACCCACGTGTAACACAACCGCGGTGCCTCTTCATGGAGAAAGAAAGAAGCCCAGACACGGGGCTTCCCTGAGGCAAAAATCTCCAGGAGCTCAGGAAAAGTTTTGTCTGACTGAAGACTGAGCTGAGACATCAGGTTTTAACTCTTTTCTTCCCCCATCCCTTGTTAGGCGAATTTCAAACCCTTTGTCGATTTTGTTGGAAAGCTCCTAGGAAGCTCCTTCTGTCCTCGTCTGCAACAGAGATTTCCCTTACAGGAAACCCAAAGCTTTATCATACCCATTTATCTACACAACAGCCCCAACAGGAGTTGGCACCTCAGCCAGGTGCTCCTGTACTAACACAAATCCCAAATGAAGAGCTGAAGAAATTTGAGAACACTGCTTGTCCATAAAGCCCTCTGTGGATGATGCTATCAGTACTTTCCAAGCCCCTTTCCAAGACTTTCCACCACAGTTGTGTTCCTCAGCGTGGTGCGGATTTACAGGCTGCTGGTTGGGACGTCATTGCAGATTTCAAGCAAACATTTAAGCTTTAAAACACTCAGAGGTTTTGGGTCCAGTGGCTTGCTAGATGATGGATATAGCTAGTGCAGGAACCACTTCAGAAACTGATATTAGACAACTTTATACACCTCTTGCTCTTCTGTCAGAATTCAAACTCGGTAAAAGCGATTGGAACTAAATGATAAAGTATGTTACAAAGTACATATTATGGTACAAAAAGGACTTTGGCAGTCAATAAAGTCTCAGGGCAAAACCACGGCTGTCTGCAGAAGGAGTACTTCTAGGTGAACTAGCCAAAAAAACACACACCACTTTGTGGTCAGGGGGAGGATCCCCTTTCACATCCAAATGCTTGGCCTTTCCTGCTGGAGAGCACAAAGGAGTGCTCCCAAACCCTCAGCTGCCCATGCAGCAGGACTGCCACAGAGAGATCCGTGTCCAGCTGCAGGTTCAACCCCAAAGGACACCAGTGAATGTTGCATCCTGTGAAGATGTAGGACAAATATTTCCAAAGCCTGGGTATGCTGACTGGATTAAGTAGGAGTGCCTGAGCCAGAACATCAACCAGCACAACTAATTAGGCATTTTGAGAAGATGCAAATGAAGGCAAAGATAAACATCAGGAGGTTTCTCCTTTGCTTTACACGTGCTGGATGCAGGAACTCTCTCCCATCTGCACATCCTCATGGCTCTGTGCTGCAGCCCCTTATCAGCCTGGCAGGTTGCACCCGCTCCTGCTGTGCCCAGTGGCCCATGCTGAGGGAAACAGGAGGTGGGCCAGCCCCTGGGAATGGCTTCTCTATGGATCTGGACAGCAGGGACACCTTCTGCCTGCAGAGAAATGACCCCTGAAGCCACATCAGTGCCTCTTTAGTGACTCTGTCACAGGGGGCATGGCCAGAGGTGCTTGCTGGGGGCAGCTGGGCATGGGGAGAGTGTCCTGTGTGCCAAATCACTGATGGACACCTGTGGCCTGGCCCAGGTCCCACAAATAAGGTTTCTGGCAGGGAGGCTGTGCTCTGAACTTGGTGCATCCGAATTCAATCTTGACTTGGTGCTCTTGGTATCACCCACCCTGTTGTGTCACGGCAGAGGGTCAATGCATCTGCACACACACCCCTATTGGAAAAGCTGACTTTATCTTGATTATACAGTGAAGTGCACTATTTTACATGTGATTTGCTGCAGCAGCAAAATTAGGTGAGCAGTGAGTCAAAAAACAGCACTTTTTTTGTGCCAGCAGCGTTGCTCAGGCTCAGCATCCTTACCTGGGGGAGGCAATTACTGGAACAATCTCTTTCCCCGTTCCTCCTTTGTTCTTGTTCTTGCAGGGGCTGTAACTGTCTTTTATATCTCCTTGTTTTCTCCACTGCAGTTTCACCGTACATGGGATGTTTTACACTTTTTCCCCAGATATTCTGTCTTTATTCTGGAGAAGCCCTTTCCCTGTGCCCCGTGTTGCAGCACCTTGTCCACCAGCAGGAAAGCTCTCGGAGAGGGAAAATGCAGTTTGACCAAGGTGCTGCTAAGCAGACAGAGGTGCTGGTAGCACTCAGCACTTCCAGCCTCTACCCTGTGGTGGAATATTTGGCATGGGTTTGTGGCTGCCTGTAGGCCAGACCTCTGGGGAAGGTTGTGGATGGTTATGGGGCTTAAAAAACAGTGTGCTGGCACAAAGCCACCTCACTTTGCAGCCCTGTGCTGGAAATAGCATGGAGATGTGCATTAACGCCACCTTGAAGTGCTTCAGGTGCTGTTTGAATCAAATTTCAGTGAAATACAGTATCTGAGCAGGTAACAAGCAGAAAATGTTGTCTTGTTGTCCTTCAACAGGGTAACTCCTGATTCGCAGTGCCCCCACATCACTGGGTGCTGGTCTTGGGGACTCCTGCCCCATGCTACTCTGTGAGGGAGACCCAACCTGCTACAGGGCGACTCCTGCGTGAGCCAGCCCTCCATGTGCCTCAGTTTGCCTTTTGTAAATCTCCACAGTGTCTAGGCTGTGAATACCCACATGTTCTCAGGTGGGCTGAGTGGCTTCTAAGCCACTATTCCACAGAGGGGTTTTGCATTGGCCCCTGCAGCCTGTGCAGGTAAACCTTGAGCTGGTGAGGTGAGGAGCTCCAAGCAGTGCAGGAACATCAGCCCAGGGTATCCACAGAAATGGCTCTGCCTGTCACTGATGCTCAGCTGTAGCCCAAGAGCAGCGTGGTGGATCTGTGGATCTGTGGATGTGTGAGATGCACAGCCACAGCACAGCACAATACGGCAGCTCTTGATCAAATCTCCCTCCAGCTCCGTGATGAGGAGTTGTGCCTCAATCCAGATGCTGTCGTACTGACCGCCCTGAAATGCAGATCAGAGCACCCTCAGCTTGTTTAATATTCAGGTGTCCTGAGTGCTGCAGGGTAATGGTTTTAAACTAAAAAAGGGTTGACTTAGATTAGCAATAAAGAGAAAAGTTTTTTTTACAATGAGGCTGATGAAACACTGGCACGGGTTGCCCAGAGAGGTGGTGGATGCCCCATTCCCAGAAACATCCAAGGCCAGGTGAGATGGGGCTCTGAGCAGCCTGATCTAGTTGAAGATATCCCTGCTGGTTGCAGGGGAGTTGGACTACATGGCCCTTAGATGGTCCCTCTAAACCCAAACCGTTCCGATTCCATGAACGAGGGCAAGGGATAATATCAGCGTTTGACAGAGAGGTGGGGAGAACTAAAGTGGTCACAAAGCAAGGCTGGGGCAGAGCACCTCCTGTGCGGCAGCGTGGGCGTCCCACACACAGGACAGCAATGATGTCCCCAGGGCAGGGATATCCCAGCCGCAGGGGACCCCTCACGGGCTCTGCATTCCGAACCGCCGGGAGCGCCGCGCCCCGACGGGACGGACCGGGAGCAGGAGCGGGCTGCGGGGAGCCGGGAGCCGCCCGCCCGCCCGCCGGGCTGTGCCGT